>JAJJKW010001893.1:0-23823 GCA_023805745.1 Isotricha sp. YL-2021b | reverse complement strand
TTTTGAAAATGATTTACTTTTCTTTTTCTGTTTTAAAATTCTTGATTTTACTGTTTCTTGTTGAGTTAATACTTTTCTTTTTGAACGAATCTTTTTTATTGTTACTATATTTTCCATTTATAATTTTTATTATACATTTTTTTTATGTCCTTGGTAATATTAAATTATAAGAAATTTCAAAAAAATTAATTTATGATTCAAATAAATTGATTATTTTGAAAATATAAAAAATATATTTTAAAAAAAATGGCAACAACAGCAAATTCAACAATTCAAATTCCTGAAATTGAAAATCCAAATGATGAATCAATGAAATTAATTAAATTACAAAATCAAAAAATTCAAGATTTATATAGTGAATTAGCAGAAAAAACTAATATATTAAATCAATTACAAAATCAAGTTAGAAATTTAAATAATTTGACAGAAGAAAATTATTGTTTAAAAAATCAATTAATGAATAATAAACAAGATATAAATCTTCAAATGGACAATTTAAAATTTAATTATGAAAGAGAAATTCAAAAATTTTTAAATGAACTTTCAGAAAAGGATAATATAATAAAAAATTTAGAATTAAATATTGAAAAATTTAAAAATATTACTCAAGAATTTGATAATAAATCAAAAATTTTAGAAAATGAAAATAAAGAAAATAATGAAAAAATTAATAAATATATTATAAATGAAAAAAGTTTTCAATCAAGAGCAAAAGAATTAGTTGATATAATAAAAAATCAAGATGAAGAAATTTTAAAATTAAAACATGATATAACTGAATTAATTAATGAAAATAAAATGATTAAAGATGAAGCAATTCATTTAAAATCAATGAAAGAAAAATCTTTGACAGATTATCAAAATTTATCCTTAAAAAATAATGATAATGAAAATGTAATAATTAATATGGATAACGCTGTTAAAAATTTAAAAAATAAAAATTATGACTTAAATTCAACAATAAATAAAATAAGTAAAGATTATAATTTATTAAAAAATAATTATGAAGATTCAATGAATGTAATAAATGATAAAGATAATATAATTTCAAAATTACAAATTGAAAATAAAGAATTAATAACTCAATTAGAAAGAAATAATATAACTTATAATAGTTATAATAATGATATGAATGAATTATTAAATTATTTTAATTCTTTAATTAAAAGTAGTATGCAATGGGCTGATACTTATATAGGAATAAATACAGAATTAAAAAAAAATAAAAAAGAAGATCCTTTAAATTCTTTAAATTCATCAAGCATAAGAAATTTAGAAAAAGAAAATAATGAAAATATAAAAAATTTAGTAATTTTATATGAAGAATTTAATGAAATAATTAAAAATATATATGAAAGAGTGAATAAAGAATATGAAAAATATATTAATACAATAAATAATTTAAATAATGAAAAACAAGAATTATTAATTAAATTAAATACAATATCAATAGAAAATGAAAAAATTGGTGAAAGTATGAATAAATTACAAAATGAAAATATAATAAATGTAGGAACAATCTCAGGAATAAATTCAGAATTAGAAAATTTAAAAATAAAAATAAGTGCTCAAAAAAATTTAATAGAAGCTTATGAAAATGATATAGCAAAATTTTATGATCATTTTATAGATGTAATAAATGTAAATATAGAAAAATTAAAAACATCAGAAATATTTTGTGATATATTTAGAAATATTAATTTAACAAAACCTTCAAATAATATTAGAAATCAATTAAGTCAAGTTAAAGAAATTTCTTTTAATTTTTATGATATGAGTTTATGTTTAATGAATGAATTAAATAATAAAAAAGAAGCAATTGCTCAATTTGAAGAAATTAATAATGAATGTAAAGAATTAAGAAATGAAATTAATGAAGTTAGAAAAGGTTATACTACTAAACAAAATAGTCTAAATTTAGAAAGAGAAAATTTAATTCATAATATTGAAAAAGAAAAGACTGAAGAAATTAATAATTTAACTAATGAATTTACTATGAAAAATAATCAATTAATGGATTTACTTAAACAAAAAGATGAAGAAATTGAAAAATTAAATAATGATAATAATTTATTATATTCACAATATCTTTTAAGCGAAAAAAATTTTACTGATTATAAAAATAATAGAAAAACTTATGATAAACAAATTCAAGAAAAATATGAAGAATTAAGTAAATTATATGATGAAACAGAAAAAGAAAATCATAATAAAAAAAGTGAATTAGAATTAATTAAATTAAAAATAAAAACAACTGAAGAAAATATTAAAGAAAAAACAAAAGAAAATGAAAATTTAAAGAAAAAAATAATAGAATTAAATAAAATGATTGAAAATAATTTATATTAATTTATTTAATATTTTTTTTTAAATGATAATATTTTAAACAAAACAAAAATTTAATTTATTTAATATATTATGTTCATAAAATAAATAGTTTCAAAAAAAATTTAAAAAAAATGAGTTCAATAAAAGCAGATGCAAGAATAGTTCAAACTGTAAGAACTTTAAAAGAGCATTCAACAGTAAAAGAAACAATAAGACCTAATTTAAATTCTGAAAAAGAAAAAATTTCAAAAGATGAAAAAAGAAGAGCAACAGTAAAGAATTCTTTTATAAAACCTATAAAAAAATTTTCTGTTGATGGTTCTGAAAATTTTATTCAAAATAACTTAAATAACTTAAATAATAATATTATTAATAATAATAATAATAATAATGCAATTATAAATAATAATAATAATGAAAATAAAAAAGAACGTTTAAGCCAAAGTTTAAAAAATCCAATTAGATTTAATAATAATATTACATATAATTATAATCTTAGAAAAGGAAAATCAAAATATATTCAAAGTTTATTAAATGATACTTCAATGAAAAAATATAAACAAACTTGTATTTCTTTTTTAAAAGAAGATGAAACAATTAAAAAATTATATGAAGAAAATGGATTTGAAAAAACTAATTTTTCTTATGATAATTTTCTAGAAAAAAATTTTTTTAATAGTCAATTATTCTTATTTAAATTAGAAATTATTATAATGAGTGAAGATTTTACTGTGAAAAAAAATATAAAAGAAAAATTTTTTAAAAAAGAAATTATTAATTTTTTAAAGAAAATGAAAGAAAATAAAGATTATAATAATAAAAAAAACGATTTGAAAGAAAGTTTTGAAAAACAATTTTCCTTTATTAAAACTTTTGATTTATTTCAATAATTTTTAATAATTTTGGTAATAGTAATATGAATATGTATATACTTTATTTTTCATTAATAATATTTATTTAATTATAAAAAAAAATAAAAGATTTTATAATATATTTTAATTAATAGGGTATTTAATAAAAAAAAACTTAAAAAAAAAGACAATTTTTGAAAACAACCCTAAAAAATAAATAAAAATTAAAAATATAAAAATTTTTAATTTTCCCCAAAAAAAAAAAAAATTTAAAAAAAAAAATAAACTATATTATAAAAAATTTATAAAAGCCCAATTTAACAAAAAATTTATATAAATAAATTAAAAAGTCTTTTTTTAAAAGAAAAAATGACATCAAATGAAGAAGAACAAAATATATTAACTAACTCTCCAATAATATCATATCTTCAATCAGATGAAATTCAACAAAATAATCGTTGGCATGTAAAATTATATCAATTAAATGATCAAAATCAATGGGATGACAATGGAACAGGA
The DNA here is from genome assembly GCA_023805745.1 of Isotricha sp. YL-2021b. Classification (NCBI taxonomy): domain Eukaryota; phylum Ciliophora; class Litostomatea; order Vestibuliferida; family Isotrichidae; genus Isotricha; species Isotricha sp. YL-2021b. The sequence goes on along the minus strand of JAJJKW010001893.1, from coordinate 20,125 downwards.
TTTGTATATTTTTCAAATAAAAATCAAATAGTGAATAATGATATAAAAAGAACAACAAATTTAATAATGATAAAAGAAAATTCAAATCAAGAATTATTTAATATAGAAATAAATGAAAATATGGAATTTCATAATCAAAGAGGAACAATTTTAACATGGAAAACAGATGAAAATTATTCTGAAGATAATATTGCAATTTCTTTTCAAAAAAAAGAAGATATAACTGAAATATGGAAAAATATATGTTTAATAAAAGGAATTGACCCTGATTCTGAAAGTTTTATAAATGATGATCCTATTGAAATTCTAATTAATGTTAATTTGGATAATTTAAGTTATATTGAACATGAAATTAGACCTGATATGGATCCTCAAAAATTTAATAATTTAGCAAATTATATTAAAAATAATGATAGTGATGATGATTTTATTAAAAAATTAGGAGTTATTTTAGAAGAAGAAGAAAAAAAATTAGAAGGTAATTTTTCTAATTTTAGTAAACAAACTAATTTTACTGATAATAATAATAATAATTCTGATTTTGATAATTGTATTGATATTAATCATTCTGATTCAAAAAATAAAAAGAATTCTATTGATACTATTAATAATGATAATAATAATAATTTAATTGAAAATGATAAAATGAAACAAATTGAAAATTTAAGTTTAATTTTTTCTATTTTTAAAAATTTAATTTTACAAGCTGATCAAAGTTTAATTGAATTTTTATTAAATGATGAACATTATTTAATTACTTTTGGAGCTTTTGAATTTGATTTTGAAACTCAAAAAGTAATTCCACATAGAAAATATTTTAAAGATATTGTTAAATTTAAAAATATTTTAAATTTAACTAATAAAGAACTTTTAGAAAAAATTCATATGAATCATAGATTAAGTTATTTAAGAGATACTGCAATTGGAAGATTTATAGAAGATAATCCTTTAAGAATAATAAATTCAATGATTCAAATAAATAATAATTATATATTACAATTTTTTTTAAATGAAACACAATATTTAACTCAATTAATTTCTTTAATGGAAAATAAAGATATTTTAGTAAGAAAAGATGCTTGTTTATTTCTTGTTGAATTAATAAATTGTTCTAAAGATTGTCTTCAAACTAAACTTAATTTTTGTGAAACTATTTCTGAATTAGGAATTTTACCTGTTATTGAAAAAATAATTAATGAAATTCCAAATGAAACTCCTTATCAAAAATATATTGATTCAATTCAAATGAAAAAAAATAATCATTTAGATATTATTAATGTATATAATAATAAAAAAGATGAAGATAATTTAAATGAAGAAATTAAAATTGCTTTTATAGAGATTTTAATTACTATTTTAACCTCTGATCCTTCTATTATTAAAGATTATCTTATTCAAAATAATTCTAAATTAATTATTGAATTATGTAGATTAATGTTATGTAATGAAAATTTTGGAATAAAATATGAAATAAGTCAAATTATAAGAACTTTAGTTGAAAATGATATTCAAGGGAAAAAAAATTCTTTTGAAAATTTAATTTTTATTGAAGCTTTAATTGTTTTAATTAAATATTTAGAAATTCCTTTAAATTCTAATTTTAAAAAAGAAATTGAATCAAATAAACAAATTATAATAGAAATATTATGTCATGTAATTTACCAATATAATACTATAACTCAATATTGGTTAGATCAAAATAATGTATGTGATAGAATAATAAATTTAATTGGAAGTGGTTCTAAAATTATAGATTTATATTGTATTAAATATATTAAATGTATTTTAATGTCATGTGATATATTTTATATTAAAAATTTCTTAAATGGAAATATTTTCTCTAAAATAAAAAAATTGTTTGAAGAAAATAAAAAAAAAGAAAATGTAATTTTTTCTTCAATTTGTGATTTATTTGATTATTCTGTTAAAATTAAATCTGATCAAATTTTAGTTCAATTTTTTATTTTAGACAGAGATTTTTTTTATGATGAAAATAATCGAAAATATTTCCAAAAAATGATTAATAAATATGAACACAAAGAAATAATAACTTCAAATGATCAAATTAATACAAATAATAATGATATAAGTTTTAATAATTATGACCAAAAAGAATTAAATGAAAAAGAAGATGAAGATTATTTCACAGATGATAAAGATTTTTATTTAGAAAAAAAAAGAAATCCAGGTGATAATTATGAAGTATTATTTGATAATTTATATAACAAAGAAAATAAAAAAGATAAAAATGGTATTGATAAAAATAAAAAAATGAATGTAGAAGAAGATTTTGATAATATAGAATAAAAAATATATAAATATATAAATTAGTATCTAAAAAATTATTCAAAGTAAAAAAAAGAATTATTATATTTAGACTAAGAAATACCAACTAATTATATATAAAAATTAATTATAAATGTAAAGTTATAAAATAAAAATTTTTTAAATCCACTTAACATTCTAAAATGATAATAATTAATTATTTTCTATAAGATATATTATCATTTAGTATCACTTTTTAAAAAAATAATTTTCATTTGTTATGAGTTGTTATAATTGTGTATAAAACAAAATCAAAAATAATTTTATTTTCAATTAAATTTTATAATAAAAAGTATTTAATTGATAAATAATTATTATTTTAATTTTTAAATAATTAATTATAAATTAGAAGAATATAAATTATTTCTGAAATAATATTTTTTTCAAATTTCTTTTTTATTTATTAGTTCTTTGTTGGTAATCTACTATATTAGAGATTATCTTTGATTCTTTTTTAATTGTTTATTATAACAATCTCCTAAATTTATTCTCATTTCAATTTCTAAATTGTTTTTATATTTTTTGTTTCAATTTTAAAAAAGAAAAAGGGAATATAAATAAATATTATTATATAATCTAATGCAATTAAAACCAAAATAAAAAAATAAAATAATCTAATAAAAAAAAAGTTATTGCAATAAACAAAGAATTGTTCATTTTCCACATTTTTGAATTGATTCTTTTTTAATAAAAAATAATCGTTTTCAAAATTATGTTAAATAAAAATGAATTAAATAATAATTTAATTAAAAGAGAATATTTCAATTGAATTAATTAAATATTATAAATCTAATTAAAAAAAAAGAATAAAATGGTTTTCTCTTTTTGATATTTTTTTATTATAATTGAATGTAATATAAAACAAAAAATATGTTTTTTTGTAAAAATATATAAAAAATAATAAAAACATAAAAATAATAATCAAAAATATTAATATAAAAAAACAAAAAAAATTTAAAAAAAATTAAAAAAAATGAACCAAAAGCAAAATATTTCTAAACTTTTATCAATAGAAGAGCAAAAATTATTAAATATATACATAACAGAATATGATGATATATTTCAAAACATTTTACTTCAACCTCCAAGAGAATTTATAAGAAATATTATAAAAAGAGTAGAAATTTCATTAAAAAAAAAATTTAACGACATTCCTTTATCAATAAGAAATAAAGTAGAAGATTTTTTAACAGAACAAATTTATTCAAAAGATTATAAAATTGCATCAATGGCAATGAAAGCAATTGAAAAAAGGTTAAATAATAATAATAATTTACCAAAAGTTTTTGATGGAAAAATTTATGAACATTGTTGTAAAGATAAAAAAAATGATAAATATATTCATTCATGTGGAGAAAATTTTTATGTTTATAAGTATAAAAATTTATATAATATTAATGAAAATGATAATGAAGAAGAAGAATTTAAATTATTTTTAATTTGTATTAAATGTGAAAATATTTATAAAAGCGATTTAGTAAAATTTCATTGTAATGATTCAAATATTGATTTTTACTCTAAAATAATTGATACTAATTTAAATAACAAATTACCTTTTGCAACATGGAAAAAATATCATTGTAATGCAGTTATTAATGATACTATTAAATGTAATACTTGTAAAGATAATTTATATTATGATAAAGAAAATAATAAAGTTATATGTTTAAAATGCCAAATTTCTCAAAATACAAATAATTTAAAATGGAATTGTTTAATTTGTCATAAAGATTTTCATTCTGAAATTAAAGAATATAATCCTTTAGAATTTAAAAATATGAAAATTTGTGTAAAAGATTCTTTGATAAATAAAATTAAAGCAAAGCCTGAAAAATTATTATGTGGATGTAATATTGATATAAAAAATATAAAATTTTATCATAAAACAAATTGTAAAGGTGAAATTTATTTAGGAGAAATGAATAAGCAAAAAATTATAGTTTGTAATAAATGTGATACAATTAGTTTATATAAAAATTTTAAATGGACTTGTCCACAATGTAATAAAGTATTTAAAAATAATAATAATAATAATATTATCCAAACTGAGCCAAATAAAGAAGAATTAAAATATAAAAGTGGAAATAAGATAAAAAATATTTTTTCAAATAATAAAATAAATTTATCAAAAGAAAGATGTGAAACTTCAAATAATTCTTTATCAAAAATAAGTAGAAATGCTCTTTCTTCAAGAAAAAATATATTAAGAGAAATTCCAACTCCAAATAAATATATAAATAATAATAATAATCAAATAATATGTAAAAAATATGAAAATTCAAGATCTCCTTTAAGTTTATTAAAGCAAAATTTATCTAAACAATTTTCAGGAATGGAATTTGAATATGAAATAAAGAATTTAAGTAATGTTTTTGAGAAAAGTGAATTATTTGAAAAATTGATTGAAAATAAAAATATTAATTTAACTAAAGATAAATTTCATTTAAATAAAAATTCTATATCTACAAATGGAACAGATAATTCTATTTTTTCAGGTTCTTATGATGAAAAAAATAATAATTCTAAATTAGAAACTATTATTGAAAATCATGAAAAAGAAGATAAAGGAAAAATGAAAAAAGAAAAAATAAAATTTGATAAAGAAAAATTAGAAAAAGAAATAAAAGAATTTCAAAGGTTAAAATTAGAAAAAGAAAAAATAGAAAAAGAGAAATTACTTAAAGAAAAATTAGAAAAGGAAAAATTAGAAAAAGAAAAATTAGAAAAAGAAAAATTAGAAAAGGAAAAATTAGAAATGGAAAAATTAGAAAATGAAAAATTAGAAAAAAATAATTTAGATAAAGATTTTAAAATAGAAGATTATATAATAGAAGATCAAATAGGAGAAGGTTCATTTGGAAAAATATTTAAAGTAATATCAAAAAAGAATAATAAATTATATGCTTTAAAAAAAATAGTTGCATTATCAAAAAAAGATATTCAAAATTTACAACATGAATATAATATTCTTTTAGAATTATCTAAATGTGAAAATAATTTATCTTTAATAAATATATATGGAATAGAAACAAAACAATTAGATTCAACAACTTATGTTTTATATGTTTTAATGGATTTAGCTTCTTCAGATTGGGAAAAAGAAGTTTTAATAAGACAAAAAAAGAATTTATTTTATACTGAAAAAGAATTAATTTCTATATTAAATTCTTTAATAAAAACTTTTTCTTATTTACAAAAAATAAATATTTCTCATAGAGATATTAAACCTCAAAATATATTATTTTTTGATAAAACAAATGAATTTAAATTAGCTGATTTTGGAGAAGCAAAAGAATTAATTAAAAATAATAATAATAATAATACTAATAAACAAACTTTAAGAGGAACTGAATTATATATGAGTCCTATTTTATTTTGTGCTTTAAGATCAAAAAAATTTTTTAGATATATTAGTCATAATACTTTTAAAAGTGATGTTTTTTCTTTTGGATTATGTATTTTATTTGCTTCTACTTTATGTTATGAAAGTCTTTATGATGTTAGAGAATTAAATAGTAATTTTTCAATGAGAATTGTAATTGAGAAATATTTAAAAAAATATTATTCAATGAAATTTATTGATTTATTATGTTTAATGCTTGAATTAGAAGAAAAAAGTAGATGTGATTTTTTACTATTAGAAAAGACTTTTAATGATTTGTTTTGTTAAAAATTTTAATTTTTTATAGTTGAAAAGCTTTATTATGTAATTTTAATAATAATTATTTTTTTTATTGTAGATATAGATTTTGTTTTTATTTTTAAATTAGTTTTAAATTGATATTTATAAGCTTTTTTATTTATGAATTTATTTTTCTTTGAAAGATTAATATTAAATTATATTTATTATATTATTTAATTTATTTATATAACAATTATTTAAATAATTATTATATTATCATAATTTTTCATAGCATAAAAAATATATATATAAAAATAAAAAAAAATAAATACAAATGAATATAAAAAAAAGATTTTTTTCTTATTGAATGATATACAATTTAAATAAAATTATAAGTTTAAATCATATTTAGCTTTTATTTAAAAAAAATCAAAAATAAAATATTAATTCAAAAAAAAGAAAAAATAAATAAATTAAATTTCAAAAATAAAAAAATAAACAACTATTTAATTTTAAAAAAATATAAAAAAAATGACAGAAGTTATCTTTTCAAGTTCATATGATGATAGAAATCCACCAACAAATATTTTTACATCAAATAACAAAGAATTTTTTTCAAGTACAGGAATGTTTCCTCAAGAAATTACTATACAATTTGAAACAGCAAAAAATATTAATAAAGTAAAAATAGTTTCTTATGGAATTAAAAAAGTAAAAATTGAAATATGTGAAAATGATGCTGTTGTTAATTTTAAAAAATGTGCTGAACAAAATGATATTTCTAATTCTAATTCTTTACAAAATATTTCATTAAATTTAAAAGATGTAAATAAAGTTAAAGTTTTAAAAATTGTTGTTGTTGAAGGATATGAAGACTTTTTTACTATTCATAATGTTAGTTTTTCATAAATTATAAAAGAATTTTTTAAATTTAAATTATTTTTTAAGATTTATTAAATTATTATTTGTTAAATTATAATTAATATTCCTTCTCTGCTATAAGTAATAAAAATTCTTATTTATATATTTAATTGATATAATTTCAAAATATACGTTTTATATATTTTTTTTTCTATATATTTAAATGTTTTGTTTTTATAATATTTGTATAGAATTTATATTTCTTTGTTTAATAAATAAGAAAGTATTTCATTCATTGAAGGACGATTTTCAAATTTATTATCCAGACAAGATATAATTAAATTATTTAATTTTTTATAAAAATTATATTCATCTTTAGAATATTCAAAATTTAATTTGTCTGGAATAATAAAATCATAATTGATGATTTTTGTTTTATTATCAATTTGAAAAGGAATTTTATTAAATAATAAAATATAAATTAATAAACCTAATTGCCAAGAGTCAGCTAAATTATTATAATATTGACCAGAAGAAATTTCTATTGGAAAATTTAAATTATTTATTCTTTCTTCATTATTCTTATTTTCATCAACTTTTAAAACTTCTTTATTAAATAATAATTTAACTTTTTCAAATAAACATAATTTTGGAATTATGTTTTTATCATATTTAAATCTAAAAATATTATTTATTAAATTATCATCATAAATAAAACCAAATGAATGTAAAAAAGATAATGATTTAGTAATATAAAGTATATTATTTTGAATAAAAGTAATTTTATTTTTATTAATTTTATTAAAATAATCAATAAATTTACCTTCATTTGGAAATTCATAAATAAAATAAATATTTGATATTTCTTCAAAACAATCATAAGATTTTAATAAATTTTCATCATTAATTTTTCTCAAAAATAAATGCATATCAATCTCATTTCTTATATATTGTATATTTTTTCTATTTATAGTTTTTCTATTTATTATTTTTACTAAATAAGAATTTAAATTTTCTTTATTTATACATTTAAAATATTTTCCACTTAATCCTTCAATCAATATTTCTCCAATATTATAAAATTGAGAAAATTTTTTTCCTATATTATATATTTTAATTATTTCATTCATAAAATTTTCAGCTTCTTCATTTTTTTCACAATAAAAACTTCTAAAAGGAATATATTTTTCATCAATATTTTTTGTACCAATTTTTAGACTATTAGAAAATAAATTTAAACATTTAATTTTTTTTTTTTCTACTATTTCATCATCTAAAATAGGAATAGTATTTAATAAAGAAATTAAAGAATAAAAATAACCATTTTTATCATTTACATCTCTTAATCTAAAAATAAACAAATCATTATTTAATAAATAAATATTAAAATTGATTTTATTTTTTTTTTCTTTACCAAAAATAAAACATTCTAAATGAGGAACTTCACAAAAATTTGAAGGTAAACCAACATGAATATCATTTTTATTATCATTATTATATTTCATTAATGTAGATTTTTTAACAATTGCAGAAGTAAAATGAGTTTTTTTATTTCTTCTAACAAATAAATTTTTTGATAAATAATTTAATTTATCATAAGGTAATTTTTTTTTTTGAGTATTTGTTGAAACATCTCTTTTTATTTTATTTCCTATTTCTTCATGAAATTCATAAAATTTTTCATTTTTATCATTTTCAAAATTATGTAAATGATCTAATTCTTCATCATATTCATTTAAATTTTCTTTATGTTCTAAATTTAAATCAAATGTTTTATTTAAATAATTAAATAAAGCATTTGAACAATCTGAAATTTGAGAAAAATTATTTGATTTAATATAATTTAAGTCTAAATTTGATACATTAATTGAATTTTTTCTGGCTGAATGATTTGTTTTTAATAAATAAATTATATTTTCATGAGAAAAAGGTTTGAAATATTCAAAAAAATAAATTATTAATATAAAAACATCTGAATTTTCTTTTATTAATCTTTCCCATTTTTCATAAGTTAATTCTATATTTAAATAATATTGAAAAGAATATTTTATAAATTGATTAAAAATTTCATAATTATTATTTTTAGTTAATAAATGAAAATGTTTTAAAATTAAAAGTATATCATTAGTATATACTTTTCCTATATTTAAAACATCAAAAAAATCAAAAAATATTTTTATTTTTTCTTGAATTGGAATAAAATATAAATTAATCATTCCATCAACAAAAGATTTTAAATTTATTGGTTCAACTTCATTTGCTTTAAAAACATTAGTATATATTAATTTAGTTAAATAATATGGAAGATGAAAATAACTTTGTAATAAATCTAAAGAAATGAATTCTAATTTATTTTCATTTTTTGAAAAAAGATCATTTGCTATTTCCGTAAAATAATTTGTTATTGTGTATATAGATATTATTTTATCATGATTTGAATATAATAAATGTTGAATATTTTCTTTTTCTTCATTTGTTGTTGTCATTATATTCTATCTTTTTGAATATTTAATTAATATTTATTATAAATGTTAAATTATTTTTTAAATTTAATATCTATTTTAGTTATTAAAATTAATTTTTTTTTTCCATTTAAAAAAAAAATTTAATTTATTTCCCACCTAAAAAAAAAAATTACAAGAAAAAAAATTAAAAAATCACAATAAAAAAACCATAAAATAAACTAAATCATAAAATAATATTATTATTTTTTATAAAAAACCAAAATAATCTTTATTTATTTATCATTATTAATTCTTTCTAACCAATTTTCCAAATCTTGATTACTTGAAATCATAGAAGAAGGAATTATTTTAACAACACATTTAGAAATAGATAATAAATATTCAAAAGTACTCATAAAACCATATTTAACATAAATAATAAAAACCAAGACACCAATATTAAAAATAACAATAATAAGAATAATAATAAATAATTTCTCTTTTAATAAACTAACCATACTTTCATAAATTGCATTATCAATTCTATTAACAACAGGTAATAAATAATTATAAAAACTATCTTCCATTTTAGAAAAAGTAGTAGAACCAAAAGTATCTTTAATATTATAAGATTCATTATTATTTAAAGAAAAAGTAGCTTCAGAAACTAATTCAGTAACTTTATTTAAAACAAAATCTAATAAATCAGAAGTATTATTTAAACTATTTGGTAAATCTTTAGTTTCACAAAGATTATATTCTTCTGTATCTTTATCATAAGCAGCTCCACAAATATCTAAAATATAATAATCATGATAAAAATTATATATTTCATCAAAACCTTCCATTGCTTGATATATTTTAAATATTAATCTTTGATTATAAAATGACATATAATCTAAAGTTGATGAAACATTACAATCTGCTATAAAACATTTTGCATAAATTGTTCCTGCTGTTGCTTCTAAAAATCTTCCTAAAATTCCTGCTTGTAATAATAATATATTATAATTTGCTTTTATTACTTTATTTGTTGTTAGAAATATAAATACTAATAATAATACACAAAATACAAATATTATTGCTAAATGAATATATGCTTTATTCTGTAAATTTAATTTTTTATTCTTTTTTGTATCTAATGAAAATCCTGATGATGATAATGATTGATTTAAATTATTTTGATTATTTGGATTTATTGAATTTTCCATTGATATTGTTTTTTCATTTGATATTTTTGTTTTTTCTTTACTTAAATTCTTCTCTTTTTTCATCTTTCCATCACCTAAATCTATTTTTTTTGTTTCTTCTATTTTTTTTTGATAAAATTGTTCAAAATTTTGGATTTTTTTAATTAATTCATTTATTTGATCTTGAGATATTTTAAATATTTTTTCTAAACCATCTCCCATATGATTATTTGTAATTATTAATAAATATAAATAAGTAGCTAAACAAATTAAAATAAATAGAAAATAAATTATAATAGAAATCCAAACATTATTAATTTTCTTATCATTATATTTTTTAAATAAATTTAAAAATAAATCATTTAGATTAAAAGTATTTGGTAAAATATTATCATAAGGATCTTCAATAATCCAAAAAGATAAAAAATAAAATTCAAAAATAGTATCACTTAAAGTTTCATTTTCATTATTACTTAAAATAAAAAAAGGAGAAGAAATTAAACTTTTAGAATCAACTAAAATAGTAGAAAGAGCTAAAGGATAAAATTCAGAATCATTTAATTGTAATATTTCTTGAAAATCACCAATTGAAGTATCATTCCAAAAAATTTTACTAGGATTTGAAACAAAATTATTTATATTAAGTTCTAAATAAGATAAAATTGAAATTGCATCTTCATACCATTCATTTGTATATTCTTTTAAAATTGAAAAATATTCATCTTGTGTATCTGTAAAAATTGAAAATTCATAATTTTCATCTTCAAAAAAATTTAATTCAAATATTGCTCTTAATGAAATTAAATTTGATATTATTTCACATATTCTTATTTCTAATAAATAATAACTACTATGATATTTATCTAAATCTAATAAAGAATTATGAATATCATCAAAAATACAAAAAAATATTAAAGTAAAAATAACTGTTCCAATAAAAAATATAATTGCAATTATAAATATATATGTAAAAGTAAATAAACTTTTTTGATTTTTAATTATACTTTCTCTTATTTCTAATATTCTATTTTTTTTAGATAAATCAGAATTAAATCCTGTTGCAGAAGTTTGAGAAGCATTTTCATCATCTATATTATTACCATTATTTTTATTTCTTAAAGAACCTAAAACTCTTGAATATTTTTTTATATTTTCTTTATTTTCAATTAATTTATTTTGAAAATCTAAATTAATCTGAGAATATTCATAAAATTTACTTATATTTTCAATTATTAATCTTTTTTCATCATATAATATTTCATTTAATTTATTTAATTTTGCTTGAGCATTTATATGTTGATGAATATTTTTTCCTTGTCCAACTAATAAATGATCTTCATCATCTGTTCCTGAAAAACCATTTAAATTTTTATTTTCAATACATCTTATAATATATGCAATTTTATTAGAATCATAATTATATTTTTTAAAAGTAAAATTAAATCTAAAAATTACAGCTTCTTTACCTTTTGTATCTGTTGTCATAATTTTTTCTAATTCATCAAAATTTTCATTATTAAATAATTTCATATATAATTTTAATCTTTCTTTAAAGAATATTTCTTCATTTAATTTTTCAGTTCCTTTTCTTAAATTATTTCTTAAAAGAGTATTACTTAAATTAGTATTTTTAATTCCTTTTGGAGTTGGAGTTATATTATTTTCAAATCCAGGAGTTGGAGTAGGAGTAGGAGTAATATTATTATTCTTATTATTATCATTAATATTTGAATTTTTAATATTATTATTTTTTTCGTTATTTTCATCTACAATTTCACTATCAAAAACTTTATTTGATTGAGATTCATCTTCTGATTTTTCTTCTTCTATTTCCATTATATTTTCATTATTACTATTTAAATTATATCCTATTTTTTTTCTTTCTTCTGCGGCTTTTAATAAAAATTCTCCTTCATCTATTGAAACTATTGAACTTTCATCAGATACTACTGAACTATTCATCATATTAAAATTTGTTGGAATTATTGTATTTAATTTATCATTTTTTCTATTAAATTGTAACATAAAATATGGAATTAATATTTCATATTCTAATTCTATATTTTCATTTATTTCTATATTATTATTATCATTATTTTTATTTTTATTTATATTTAAATTATTATTATTGTTATTATTATTATTATTATTTTTGTCATTATCTTTTTTTATTGAATTTGCTATTGTATTTGTATGATCTGATGATATATTTGAATTTTTTAATTCAGATTTATGATTTGAACCTAAAGATTTTTTATTTCCTTTCATAAAAACTTTATAAAAATGAATAAAATTTTTACAAATCATATAAAAAGGAATTTCATTCATATCAAAAAAATTTTGATTATCAATTTGAATTTTTTCTCTTAATCTTTGACTTAAACCTTGAATAATAAAATTATTATCAATTAATATTAAATCATCCATTTTTTCAGGAATAATCATAGCAATAAAATATAAACTTCTATTTAAAACAGGGAATAACTTTATATTTATTTTTACTAAATTTAAAGAATTAAATTTATCTTTAATAAATATTATAGTTTCTTTAATATCAACAATTCTTTTTTCTCCAATTAAAATATATCTTTTCATATATTCTGTATGTTCTTTTCCAAAAATTGTTGGCATTAAAATTGAAACATTCATTCCTCTTAATTCATTTAAAGAATATTTAAAAGTATTTTCAAATTCATGATTAATTTTTTCTATTAAACCTTCTTTTCCTTTATCTCCATTTACAATAATAATTCCAGTTTCTTTTTTAAACATTAAATTATATAAATTATTTTGATTTGCTGCTGATATATTATCTAATTTTCTTGATATTTCATCTAATTCTCTTTTTAAAAATGAATCATCATTTATTTGTTCTACATAATCTAAATAAAAATAAAAAACTTCATTTATTCCTGAATAAATTGAAAATAATTTATTCCATAAATTTTCTATATTTCCTTTACATATTTTTATTTTTTCTGTTATTCCAAAAACATGATTAAAATCTATTGGTTCATCATTTTCATTTTTAGAATATATTTTCCAAAATTTATTAGTTAATTCTAAATCTTTAAATATTTCTTGATAAAATTTTTCTTTTAAATATTCATATTTATAATAAAAAGACATATTTAAATTTTCTAAAGTATCAGTTAATTCACCTATTCCTTTTAATTTTTCTGCAGCTTTTTGATTAATTGCAAATTTTAATCTTTCAAAAGCAAATTGTTCAATAATAGTCATTTTTAAATGTTTTGCTTTTTGAAATAAATAAATACTTTGACATAAATTTCCAGTAACCATTAAATGAAAATAAGAGAAATTTAATAAAATTTCAATACTATATGTTGAATATTTTGTAAGAAATTCCATTAAATTAACTAAAAAAGAATCTAAAAATACTTTATCTTTTAAAAATGGTTTTGATCTATCTGACCATTCATTTAAATTTGGTATATATAATTTTTCTTTTGTTTTTGTTAAACAATTTGGAAGTGGACATTCTAAAATATGTAATTGAATAACTCCTATTAATAAAGTTCTTTCTTCTATATTTGTTAAATCTGAATAAATTATTGTTATTAATGTTTTAATATAATATAATATATAATATTTATTTGTTATTTTGTGAAAAGGAAGTGCATAAAATAAATCATTTAGAAATCTCTCTTTTATATTGTAATATAAATAAAATACTATTAAAAGTGTAAAAATATAAAAAAGTCCTTTTTCTGAAATATCTACAAAATAAAATATAATAAAAAAGATTGAAGTCCATATATAACTTAGATGAAAACATCCACATAAACTATTAGTTATATTATCATAAAATACTACATGTTTATAATAAAATATAAAAAGTCCTAAACTTGAAAATAAATTTACTAATAAAAAAAATTCTCTAGTTAAATTTCTTATTATTCCAAGCATTATTGAAAATAAAAGATTATTTAAAATCATATATTGACGATAATTTGTTAATAATTCTGAATAATAATTTCCAGATAAATATAAATTATCTCTATAAAAGTTTTGTAATACAATTGTTAATAAAAGATTATAAATTATTGATATAGTTCCTAGAATAAAAAGAGGTAAATGTTCTGAAATATTACATTTATAATTTTCAATAAAATAATTATTTTCATTTTTAAAGCATATTAAAGTAGAATAAATATCATTGAAAATATTAAATAAAATAAAGTATGAGATTTTAATTATAACATTTAAAGCCATCATACTTTTATTATAGTTTGTTTTAATATCTATTTTATGAATTAAAAATAAAATATAAACTGTTATTATTATTAAATAAACTGGAATTATAATTATTGATATTTCAAAATATTTTTTTTTTGTAACTAACAAATCTCTTAACCTAACAACTTTTTGTATTACATTTAAAATATTATCTGATTTTGATTTATCTGGATTTAAAACTTTTACTTTTTCTGAAAAAAATCCTGATAAAATTTGAATATAAAATATTAAGAAAAATAAAACACTTTCTAATCTTGATTCGTATTGATTAGTAATTAATAAATTCATTAAATGATAGAATTTTTCTTTGAAAGTTAAGGAATCTTTTACGAATAAAATTATTTCATCAGACATTTTATTTAAAATTTTTATATTAAACTAATAATACATAATGAATCATAAAAAATATTTAAAAAATAAAAAATTATATTTCTAATTATAAGAAAATTACAAAGGAAATTACAATGAAGAAAAAAAAATAAATTAAAAAGAAAAATAACAGTTTTATTATCTAATAAAAAAAAAAATACCAAAAAAAAAAAGAAAAATACAATAAAAAATTCTGAAAATAAAATAATATATATAAAAAAAGAAATATAAATAACAAAAAAAAATATAGGTCACAACTGACCTTTCCGTCCATATAATGATGAGACTTAATAAGTCATCATCAAAGTTACAAAAGCTCATACGAAATGAATAAGGCAAATCATATGCTTTTGAAACCAAGCATCAAAGAAATTTGAAATTTGAATGATAGCTTCTAGGAAAATTTATCTGAAAGACATACTAATCTTCCTAGAAAAGGATAAAAGAGAATAAATCTTTTATATAGACGGTATTTTATTTAATTTATTTTTGTTTTTATCATTTTTTTATTTTTAAAAAAAAATTTATGGGAATTAATTAATTAATTTAATTAATTATTGTTTATGTTTTTTTATAATTATATAATTTTTCTTAAGTTTTTTATATAATATCATAAGATTATATTTAAAGTTATAATTATTTTTTTCAATTAAAAGCCTAATAATTTTTCTTTATTATTAGTTTGATTTATATATTCAAATTCTTCTTCTAATTCATTTGCTCTTAATTTTCTTCTTTTATAAGTTAAATACATTTTCATATAAAATATTGTTCCAATTAAAAGAAATAATAAAAGAAAAACTAAAAACCAAGATATATACAAAGAAAAATTATTTTTTGATTTATTATTTTTATCTTTACTATCTTTATTATCTTCATTATCTATTATATAAGGATATAAACCTATAATTTTTTTATCTCTATCAAAAAAAATATGATATTTTTGAAAAAATATTTTTCCAAATATCCATTTATGATAATGATTAGTTTTAAATACAATTAAAAAATAATATTTATTATTAAATTTATAAAATAATTCATCTCCATTAAAAGTAAAATTAAAATCAAACTCATAATTACAAAAATATAAATTAGGAAAGTTTTGAATATTAATATTATTCTTACATTCAATATAAAAATACTCTTCTTGATTAAAAATGAATTTTTTTTCAACACATTCATTTTTATAATTATTAAAATAATCTTCATATATTTTTTTATAATAATAATAAGTACCTAATATTAATCCAAATTCATAAGATAATTCAACTTGAATTCCTATTGATAAAATATTATTATTTACAATATTTTTATTAAAAAATAATTCCCATTCAATTTGACTTCTTGGGACTCCAACTTTCATAAATTTAAAATCACTTTCCTTATATTTATCATCGAAATTATGATAATAATTTCCAAAAATAAATTCTCCTTTATTATTATTATCTTTATTATATTTAATTGAAAAAGAATAATTGTTAGTAATATTTTTTTTTTTTAAAAGTTCGATAAAATTAACATTGTCATTAAAAGTAATATAATGAATTAATTTTAAACCAATTTCTCCGGAAATATCTTCTTTTTCTTTTTTTAATTCATTTGCTAAAACAAAAGTAAAATTATTTATTTTTAGTTCATTATTATTTATATCATTTAAATATAAAATATCTTGAACAATTTTTCCTTTGGTAAAATCAAATAAATAAAAACTTGAATCTTTTGATTGTTTTTCATAAAAAGTTTTTGATTTTGAGTAATTAAATTTACTTATATTTTTATAATGATTTGATGATGTTATAAAAGTAGGAAATTGATTTAATTTTAAATATAATGGAATATTTTGTGTTGGAGTTCCTACTTTTATTTCTATATATATTTCATTGTCTATTAATTGAGAAATTAAATTTTCTGAAGTTAAAATTTTTTCTTTTGTTTTAAAAGGGATTTTTAAAATCTGAGATTTGATAAACATTGAAAATATGATTAATGAAAATACTATTTTTATTTTCATTTTTTTTGATTTAATTACAGAATATATTTATTTTAATTGTTTAAATTTTTAAATTCACATTAAATAAAGATTAAAAATAATAATTAAATTATCCTTCATTTTATTTCTCAATTTATTAAATTATCTTCTAATTCATTAGCTTTGATTTTTGTTTTTTTTAAATTAATTGATTTAAAAAGAAAAATAGCTAAAATAATAGAAATAATAAATAAAAATATAATAATAAGCCAATAAAAAGAGAAAGAAGAATTTTTACCAAAATAAAATCCGATATATTTTCTCTCTTGATCAAATACTGTATTATATTTTTTAAGGAAAATTTCTCCTAAAATTTTTTTTTGAACATTAAAAACAATCATAAAATATAATTTATCATTTTTTTCAACAAATAAATCATTACTATCAAAAGTAAAATTAAAATCAATAGCTTGATTATAAAAAACAAGTTTATTAAAATTTTTTAAATTAATTCCTTTATCACAATAAAAAAACGAATATGGATAAGTTTTTGTATTTTTAAAACATTTTTTATTTTCAATTAAGTCTGTAAAAAAATTTTTTTCAAAAATATTCATTAATTTTTCATCAGCAATAATTCCTTCAATATTAAAATCAAATGTAAAAAAATGATTTTCTGCGAATTCTTCATTAAAAATAATTTTTCGAAATTCAATTTTCCAACTAAATTTTTGATATTTATCTACTTCAAGAGGAATAAATTTAAAATTTTCAATTAATAAAGAACTATCATAATTATGAGGAGTATCTCCAATTAAAATATCTCCTTCATCTTTTTTATTATTATATTTAATATAAAATGTATATGATTGAATTATTTTATTCACTTTTAAAGAATATAATAAATTTCCTTTATAAATTTTTGAATTTGAACTAAGTGTTAATCCTATTGCATTTTTATATTTATTATTTGGTTTATTTTTTATTACTAAAATAAAATTTATATTATCATATTCATTATTTTTATTTTTTTCATTATTAAAATTCATTTTTTCAAAAGACATAAATCCAATATTAAAATTATCATCTTGAAATTCTATTTCATAATCTGAATCATTTTTATAAGATGATGATATTTTTTCATTATATATTCCATTTAATTCACTCCCATAAAGAAAAAAATTATGATAATTTAGTATTAAATTTATTGGAACTTTTTTTATTGGTGTTCCTATATTTAACTCATATATTAAATTGTTATTTAAAAAAATATTCATAAAATCATTTTCACTTTTTAATATTTGATTTTCCTTTTTAAAAGAAAGATTTATTATTGATTGAGATAGAGAAATGAGAAATAAAATTAATAATAAGTCAATAAATTTCATTTTTTAAAATAATATTAAAGTTATTTTTTTGTTTTCAATTGTAATTTTTATTATTTTGAATAAATAATTGATGAATAAAATCTAGTTGAAATTGAAAAATATTTTTTAAGGAAAAATCCAATTAATATTTTATTTAAGAGAAATATATATCAGAAAAGATAAAAATAATAATTTAAATAAATAATTGAAGAGACTACAAAAAATAGATTTAAAAAAGCCATTAAAACAAGAAAGAGAATTATCAGAGAAATAAAATAATATTCATATTATAAAATAATTAGATGAGCTAAAATCAAAAAAAAATATTCATTGGGAATTTAAAAAATTTTTTTTAATGAATATAAAAATAAATTTGGTTAATTTATAAGCATAAAATATTAAAAAATAATGAATTATATTAAAATAAATGTTAAATGAATTCAATATTGTTTAATTTTTTATTTTTAATTAATAAATCATTGATTATATTTTTAATTTCCTAAAAAAATCTAAATTAAGAAAATTAATAATTAAAATAAAAATAAAAAATATCTAAATTAACATCTCATAAAAAAAAATGTTTAGAGATATTTTTCATTCATTATGTTTATGCGCAGCTCCTATAGAAAAGAAAAAAACAATCGAAATTCCATCAGAAAAAAGTGCAAATTCAACACAAACTTCAGAAACATTAACTCATGAATTAAAAAATTATTTAAGCATTTCATTAAATGAAAAAACAGATTTAAATGAAAGAAAAGAGAAATTAAAAAAATCTTTAAAATTTAATTTAAATTTATCTCAAAATAGAGAAAAATTAAAAGCTATCATTGAAAGAAGAAATAAAAGAAAAAATGATATCAATTATATTGATGAAAATAAACTATTTAATGATTTTTTTTCTAAAATTGATGATTTAATTGATGAATGTATTGAAAAAGAATCTATTAGTGAAAGTGATGATATTAGCGAAAAAAATTGAAATTAATTTTTGCTTTCTAATAATAATAATCTCTGTATTTATTATTGTTATTTTTAAGCATAATAATCATTAATTGAAAATATTTTAATCTTATTATAGATAAATGTACTTAAATAAGGATTAATAATTTTCGAATGATTCAATAGGATATTATAATATTTTAATTTGTATTTATAGTTTATTAAATGTAAATAAACTTGAATTAAAAAATAAGAAATTATTTTTTTTTTATTAAATACTTTTAAAAGGATTATTATATAAATATTAAAATTAATTCCTTTTAAAATAAATAAAAAATTTATCTCTATTTTGAAGTTCTAAAACCACTTCAACAATATAATAAAACTTTAGTGATATGACAATTTTAGATTAATATTGTTATATTCTAATGAGCCTTTTAATGTTTAAAATATTAATAATGATTAATTAACAAATTCTTAACTAAAGTATTTTAAAAGATTTTATAATTATTTTTTTATATATGAATTTTTATATTTTTGGTTTTTAAATTTGTTTAAAAAAAAATCTTTAAATAAAAAATATATAAAAATAGGCTAAAAGTAGAATTTATTAAAAATGATTGATTGATTTGTAATAATTTATAAAGTATAACTTAGATTTTGTTTATGAATTTTATTTATGAAATAAGGATTGTAGAAATTTTATGTTTATTTATTCAAATAATTTATAAAAAATATTTATTCTATCTTTTTAAACATTTAATAAAATATTTGAT
>JAJJKW010001892.1:0-23827 GCA_023805745.1 Isotricha sp. YL-2021b | reverse complement strand
AGGAAAGCGGCGACAGATGGAAACGGCAGAGGAACGACCTGACTGCGGAACAGCCACACGCATCTACAACCACATGCATCCTATCATGCAAGACTTGGATGTAGAGGAGTTCTGGGTATTACTGATGAACCAGAACTATAAACTCATCAAAAAACTACGAATCTCACATGGCGGCATCACTGAAGTGGCTGTCGATATCCGTATCATCTTGCGGGAAGCCATGCTTATCAATGCCACCATCCTCGCAGTCTGCCATAACCATCCTTCAGGCAATCTGCGACCCAGTGAACAAGACAATCGTCTGACCCAAAACATTAAGAAAGCCTGTGACATCATGCGCATCCACTTTCTCGATCATGTCATCGTGACCGACGGACATTATTACAGTTATCACGAAGAAGGACGACTCTGAGTTTTGCAACCCAGTTGCAGAAAACAATACTTTTTCTCCTGTTGCAACCTGGTTGCAAAACTCTTTCCATACCTTTGCACTCAGAAAACGGAAAACTGAAAAAGGTATGTCACACGAACATCATCACAAACATGAGTGCTGCGAACATGAACATGAGCACCATCATCATCACAGTCTGAAGAGACAACTGATACTGATTATCGTAACAGCCATCCTATTGATTGGTACTGTTGTAATAGAGAAGAACTTCCATTTATCTGTTTGGCAACTGTTACTCATTTATCTGGTTCCCTATCTGTTAATCGGACATGAGACTCTGAAGGAGGCTGTAGAAGGCATAGTCCACGGTGATGCTTTTAACGAGCATTTCCTGATGTCTATCGCCACTATCGGTGCCCTCTGTATTGGTTTTTTACCTGGTGCAGAGACACAATTCCCTGAAGCTGTCTTCGTCATGTTGTTCTTCCAAGTGGGTGAACTCTTTGAAGGCTATGCAGAAGGCAAGAGTCGTGAAAGTATTGCCCACCTCATGGACATCCGTCCTGACATCGCTCATGTAGAACGGCAAGGACAGATTCATGATATTTCTCCAGAACAAGTGGAGTCTGGTTCTATCATCGTCATCCGTCCTGGTGAGAAAGTTCCGCTTGATGGTGTTGTCATCGAAGGAAAGTCTGCCCTTAACACTGTAGCACTGACAGGAGAGAGCGTACCCAGAGACATTGACATGGGAGACGAAGTAATCTCTGGCTGTGTCAATCTTTCTGGTGTTATCAAGGTTCGTACGACCAAGTCTTTCGGAGAAAGTACTGCTTCAAAGATTATCGAATTGGTTGAACATGCCAGTGAACACAAATCACAAAGTGAGACATTCATCACTAAGTTTGCCCGAGTCTATACTCCCATCGTCGTTTGTGCCGCTATTGCCATCGCCATCATTCCACCACTCTTTGGCGGTAACTTCGTCACATGGTTGTATCGGGCGTTGATGTTCTTAGTCGTCAGTTGTCCCTGTGCCTTGGTCATCAGCGTACCTCTTACCTTCTTTGGAGGTATCGGTGGTGCCTCGCGTAAAGGTATTCTTATCAAGGGTGCCAACTACATGGATGTACTTGCCAAAATCGATACTGTTGTCTTCGACAAGACAGGAACGCTGACGCATGGACAGTTTGCCGTAGAGGCTATTCATCCAGAAACCTGTAATGAGCACCAACTCTTGCATCTCGCCGCCCATGTGGAACACTTCTCCACGCACCCTATCGGAGCCGCCCTGCGTGACGCCTTCCCCGATGAAGCGACCGATGGATGTAAACTCTCTGATGTGGAAGAGATTGCCGGACACGGTATTAAGGCAAGTGTAGAAGGAAAGGTGGTCTGTGTAGGTAACACGAGGATGATGGATGCTATTGGAGCTAAATGGCACGACTGTCCACTTTGTGGACATGAACATCATTCCTTTACGGGTACCATCATCCACGTTGCCATTGACGGAGAATATGCAGGTCATATTGTCATCAACGACAAGATTAAAGAAGACAGTGCTGAGGCTATCACGCAACTGAAGGCTTTGGGTGTTCGTAAGACAGTGATGCTTACTGGTGACAGAAAGGAAGTAGGTGCACATGTTGCCCGACAGTTGCAATTGGATGAATATCACACTGAACTCCTCCCTGCCGACAAGGTGAAATTCTTTGAAGATTATCGGAATAACGATATAACGTCATCACGTTATAACGAAGATCATGTTATTGCTTTCGTCGGAGATGGTATCAACGATGCACCTGTTCTTGCCCGTGCCGATATTGGAATTGCGATGGGGGGATTAGGCAGTGATGCTGCTATCGAAGCGGCTGATGTGGTCTTGATGGACGATCATCCCTCGAAGATTGCCCATGCCATTCGTATCGCACGTCGCACCCTTGCCATCGCTAAGCAGAACGTATGGTTTGCCATTGGCATCAAAGTCGCAGTCCTGCTGTTGGCTGCTGTAGGTATTGCTACCATGTGGCTTGCCGTCTTTGCAGATGTTGGCGTGACGGTACTGGCGGTGCTGAATGCCATGAGGGCATTAAAATAGTTAATAGTTTATAGTTAATAGTTCATAGTTAAGAATTATTTTGTATCTTTGCGGACAAATAAAGGCCGCATTTATGACACAAGAAGAGAAAACAAAACTGGAAGAACGCATCGTGGATGTGTTGAAGACCGTCTATGACCCAGAGATTCCTGTCAATATCTATGACCTCGGTATGATTTACAAGATCGATGTACAGGAGGATGCTTCCGTGGAACTCGATATGACCTTTACGGCACCCAACTGTCCTGCTGCCGACTTTATATTAGAAGATGTGCGCACGAAGGTGGAGAGTGTCGACGGTATCAAGGGGGCGAATGTCAATCTCGTCTTCGAGCCAGCCTGGGATCAGTCGATGATGTCAGAAGAAGCAAGAGTCGAACTGGGCTTAGACTAAGTCGTTATATCGTTATCACGTTATACCGTTATTACGAAGAATATGAAAAATATATATTTCCTTTCCGATGCCCACCTTGGGTCCCTTGCCATCCCTCACCAGCGGATGCAGGAACGCCGCTTGGTTCGTTTCCTCGACTCCATCAAGGAGAAGGCTGCTGCCGTCTATCTGTTAGGCGACATGTTCGACTTCTGGTATGAATATAAATATGTCGTACCCAAAGGCTTTACCCGTTTCTTAGGCAAATTGTCGGAGTTGACGGATATGGGCGTTGAGGTGCATTACTTCACAGGCAACCATGATATCTGGGCTTATGGCTATTTGGAAAAGGAATGTGGTGTCATCCTGCATAAGAAAGCAGAGACAACAGAGATTTACGGAAAGGAATTCTTTTTAGCGCATGGTGACGGCATGGGTGACCCTAACAAGTCTTTCAAGGTCATTCGCGCTATCTTCCATAACAAGGTATGCCAATGGCTCTTCTCTGCCTTGCATCCCCGTTGGGGTATCAGTTTTGGACTGACATGGGCAAAACATAGTTATATCAAACACAAAGAGTCTGACGAACCTGTCTATCTGGGAGAAGAAAAGGAGCATCTGGTACTCTTTGCCAAAGAATATATCGAAGACCATCCGAATATCGACTACTTCATCTTCGGTCACCGCCACATCGAACTCGACATCAAACTGGCACGTCACACCCGTC
The DNA here is from genome assembly GCA_023805745.1 of Isotricha sp. YL-2021b. Taxonomy (NCBI): domain Eukaryota; phylum Ciliophora; class Litostomatea; order Vestibuliferida; family Isotrichidae; genus Isotricha; species Isotricha sp. YL-2021b. The sequence goes on along the minus strand of JAJJKW010001892.1, from coordinate 20,238 downwards.
TGATGATTCTCGGCGACTGGATTAGCCAGTTCACCTATGCTGTCTTTGATGGTGAACACATGTTCCTCGAAGAATACGTCGAGGGAGAGAGCCAGCCATAGAGTACCTCCATGATCTCATCGTGTGTCGACAAGTTGAAGTCACCTGTGATGGTATTCTTTAAGGTTGCTGCTGCCAAAGAGTAATTCAATTGTTTCTGTTTGTCGGCAGGAAATAGTCTGGTAGCATGAAGGAAAGCCCCCATAAAGGCATCCCCCACTCCCACAGGGTCCACCACATCGGGAATATCCATAATAGGAGCTTGTAACAATTCGCCCTCGCTCCATAACAGGGCCGTCAGCGTATGATGATTAGAATCCACGATATTACGCATTCCCATTAGCCAATGACGTAAGCGGGGATAACGGATATGCAGTTCATCAAACCACTCACGATACTCATCCATCTGCATCTCAAAATGCGAGTCCACAGCCGTAAAGGGTGGCTGTGGATGCTGACTCAGCCACTCAAACTCGATGGCATCACCAAACATCATATCACAACGAGACAGCATCTTACTGAGTGTCTCGCGAGGATCTGCCCCATAGCGCCACAAGTTCTTGCGATAGTTGATATCGAAAGAGATGGTGATTCCCATCTCCGCTGCTATATCCAATGCCTCGAAAGTAGCATCAGCCGCCTGTTGCGAGATGGCTGCCGTAATACCTGAAACCTGGAAGATATCAGCACCACGCAGTATCTCACTCCATGGAATCATCCCCGGCTTCAAGTCATAATAAGCAGAATTATTACGGTCATAAATCACTTTCGCAGCACGCATGCCTGCCGCAGGTTCAAAGTAATAGGTGCCGATACGCTGCCCACCATAGAGTATATGACTGGTATCGACACCCAATTGAGCCAGGCACATCGCTCCACCATGTCCTATAGGAGTATCAGGCAGACGGGTGATGTAGGTCACATCCTCCCCCAACATAGCCAGTGATACGGCTACATTTGCCTCACTACCACCATACTTACTGGTGAACACGTCTCCCTGCATCAGACGCAAGTGGTCTGGTTTAGAGAATCTGAGAAGCAGTTCTCCGAAAGTGACAATCTTCATTATAACAGATTCATGGTGTCTGTGGCAATCATTAGCTCCTCATCGGTAGGAATGACAACCACTTTCACTTTCGAGTCGTCGGCAGAGATGATAGCTTCCTCGCCACGAATCTTGTTCTTCTGTTCGTCGAATTTGACACCCAGGAACTCCAATCCCTTGCAGACCTCAGCGCGCATGCCTATTTGGTTCTCGCCGACACCAGCTGTGAAGACAATGACATCGACACCCCCCATAGCTGCCGCATAGGAACCGATATATTTCTTGATGCGATAAAAATACATGTCCTGAGCCAGTTTGGCACGTTTGTTACCTTCCTTGGCAGCGCTCTCTACGTCACGCATATCAGAAGAACCGCCAGTGATACCTGCTACACCACTCTTCTTATTGAGGAGGTTCGACATACCGTTAGCATCCAATCCGAGTTTCTTTTCTAAATAGAGTACGGCACCACCATCGATATCTCCTGCACGAGTTCCCATAACGAGACCCTCCAACGGAGTGAGACCCATCGAGGTGTCAATACATTTACCATCGACGACAGCTGCGATACTGCCACCATTACCCACATGACAGGTAATCATCTTCGTACCCTCGGCGGGAATACCCAGGAACTCACAGGCACGGGCAGACACATAACGATGACTGGTACCATGGAAACCATAACGGCGCACGCCATATTTCTCATACAACTCATAAGGAATAGCATACATATAAGCCTTTGGCGGCATGGTCTGGTGGAAAGCGGTATCGAAGACACCCACCTGTGGCAGACCTGGCATCAACTCCTTTACGGCATTCACACCCTTCAGGTTGGCAGGGTTGTGCAGCGGAGCAAGGTCAGAACACTCTTCGAAGACCTTCAATACCTCGTCCGTCAGGATCACCGACTTATTGAACTTCTCACCACCATGCACCATACGATGACCTACGGCATCAATCTCGTCAAGCGATTTGATGACTCCAATCTCTGGATCTGTCAACAAGGAGAAGATAAACTTCACACCTGACGTATGCTCGGGGATGTTATGCATGATCTGTTTCTTTTCTCCATTGGCAAGCTTTACTTTCACAAAGGCGCCGTCCATACCCACACGCTCGGCACCACCTGATGTCATCACACTCTTGTCATCCATATTGTACAATGCGTACTTGATAGACGACGAGCCACAATTCAATACCAATATCTTCATTTTCTCATTTTTTTATTATTACATTATTTCTTTGCGTCCATCGCCTGACAAGCGGTAATGGCAACCATATAATAGATGTCATCCACAGAACAACCACGGGAGAGGTCGTTCACAGGACGTGCGATACCCTGCAGGATAGGACCGATGGCGATGGCATCACCCAGACGCTGTACCATCTTATAACCAATATTACCAACCTCCAGGTTGGGGAATACCAATACATTCGCCTTACCAGCGATATCAGAACCAGGAGCCTTCTTGGCACCCACGGAAGGCACAAGAGCGGCATCAGCCTGTAATTCTCCATCAATCTTCAAGGAAGGATCAAGTTCTTTAGCGAGACGTGTAGCCTCAATCACCTTATCACAAACTTCATGTTTGGCACTACCCTTCGTTGAGAAACTCAGCATGGCAACACGAGGTTCTGCGAAACCTGCCACCGACTTGGCGGTCTGTGCCGTACATACGGCAATCTGACTCAATTGGGCGGCATCGGGCATCGGTGTTACAGCCACGTCACCGACTACAAGAACACCATCCTCACCATATTGTTTCTCTTTCGAAATCAACAAAAGACCGCCGCTGACACAGGTGATTCCTGGAGAACACTTAATAATCTGCAAGGCTGGACGCAGGGTGTCGCCTGTCGTGGAGAGTGCACCACTGATTTGTCCGTCAGCACCCTCTGTCTTGATAATCATACAACCCAAATACAAGGGGTTCTTCACCAACTTACGAGCCTCCTCAATGGTCATGCCCTTGCTCTTGCGAATCTCAGCCAGTTTTTCGGCAAGTTCCTCACTCCGTTCGTAGTTCTCTGGATCGATGAGTGTCGCCTTGTCGATATTGGTCAGTCCTTTCTCCTTCGCCAGTGCATATACCTTCTCAGGATTACCAATAAGAATAATGTCTGCCATATCCTCAGCCAGTACTCTATCGGCTGCACAAAGTGTACGTTCCTCCTCTGCCTCAGGGAGCACAATGCGCTGCTTGTTTGCCTTTGCACGCGCAACGATTTGACTTAATAAATCCATAATTCTTTCTTATTTGTTTGTTTTTAATTATATCATTTCTTTTGTCAGGATACTCTCCAATTTCTCTGCGGTGAGACGCAACTGAAGATCAGATTGGATAGCGACACTGATACCTCCCGTCTCCTCACTGACAACAATGGCGATACCATCTGTTTCCTGAGAGACACCAAGGGCAGCACGGTGGCGCAAACCTAACTCTTTCGGAATATCCAGATCATGACTGACAGGCAAGATACAACCTGCTGCCTTGATACGCTTGTTGGAGATAATCATAGCACCGTCATGCAGTGGTGAGTTCTTAAAGAAGATGTTCTCTATCAATTGTTGACTGATAGTCGCATCAATAAGCTCACCTGTCATCACGATATCATCCAACGGCATGTCACGCTCAATGACTATCAGAGCACCTACTTTACGTTTACTCATACCCAGACATGCCATTACTATCGGCATGATGATCTGTTTCAATTCTTCCTGGTTACGCTTATTATCTGTATTGGAGAAGAAACGCTTGAAGAAACGCACACGCTCATGGGCTCCAAGATTATACAGGAACTTACGGATATCGTCTTGGAAGAGGACTATCAGACCGATAACTCCCACGCTCACCAATTTGTCCATGATAGAACCCAGCAGTCGCATTTCCAAAACCTGAGAGACTACCAGCCATAACACCACAAAGACCATGATGCCCATGAAGACATTAAGGGAACGCGACTCCTTCATCAGCCGGTAGATGTAATACAACATCAGGGCGACAAGGACGATATCAATAATATCTTTTATATTAAGATTAAAAAACATATTCATGCTAAACACTATTTCCTAAACGTTCAACTAATGTCACACACTCCACAGCCTCCTTTACATCATGGACACGGAGAATACTGGCTCCCTTCGTCAAAGCGATGGCATTCAGTGCCGTCGTACCATTCAACGCCTGTGACGGTTCCATGTCCAGCAACTTATATATCATCGACTTACGGGAGATACCCACCAATACAGGCAAGTGTAGCATATCCAACTGCTGCATCTCACGCATCACCTCATAATTCTGTTCCAGTGTCTTACCGAAGCCGAAACCAGGATCGAGGATGATATCCTTCTGACCATAGGAGCGCAACACATCCACTTCACGGGCAAAATGCAGGAGCATCTCACGCATAGTGGGCTGGACTGACATCAAAATATAAGGTACACCTAAGCGAGCCACCATACGGAACATCTTCGCATCAGCCCCTTCCGACACGTCGTTGATGATAGCTACACCAAACTCCTCCACTACCATGCGTGTCACATCTGGACGGAAAGTGTCTACACTGACGATTGCTTCTGGAGCTTCTCGACGGACAATGGCAAGAGCAAAACGCAGACGTTCCATCTCCTCTGCTTCCGTAACAGGTTCACTACCTGGACGTGTAGAGCAGGCACCCACGTCGATAATGCTACCTCCCTCTCGCAGAATCTGTTTGGTGCGCAGGGCAATATCCGTCTCCGTCTGTTGTCTGCTGTCCGCATAGAAAGAGTCAGGCGTCACATTCAGGATACCCATCACTTGTGGGGTGCTGAGGTCTAATAATCGTCCGTTACAGTTCAGTGTGTACTCCATAATTTTTGCAAAGATACAAAAAAACTATAAACTTTAAACTTTAAACTCTAAACTTTTTTATACCTTTGTGCCATAAAACTATAAAAAAGATGGATATCAAGGAAATCTATAAACTTTACCAGCAACATCCATGTATCACGACAGATTCACGCAACTGTCCTAAAGACAGTATCTTCCTCGCCTTGAAGGGGGAGTCGTTCAATGGTAATCAATTCGCTGTACAGGCTTTGGAAAAAGGCTGCGCCTATGCGATAGTAGATGAAGCAGGAATACTAGACAATCTAGATCATCTAGAACAACTAGAGAAAAAACTCATCCTTGTCGACGACTGTCTGCAAACCTATAAGGACTTGGCACGAGAGCATCGCAGACAGTTCAATATCCCTGTCATCGGCATCACAGGTACCAATGGTAAGACGACGACAAAGGAACTGATTCGTGCCGTTCTCTCGGAGTGCTACAACGTCATGGCTACAGAAGGAAATTTTAACAACGATGTGGGAGTGCCTAAGACTTTGTTCCGCCTGAATGACGACTACGACATTGCCGTCGTGGAGATGGGAGCCTCACATCCTGGCGATATCAAGACATTGGTAGAAACGGCTGAGCCGACCAGTGGACTTATCACGAATGTTGGACGTGCCCATCTGTTGGGTTTCGGTTCTTTCGAGGGTGTCTGTAAGACCAAAGGTGAGTTGTATGATTTCCTCAAAGCCCATGAGTGTCCTGTCTTTGTCAATCGTGACAATGAGCATTTGATGAAGATGACAGATGGACTTGCAGATATTTATTATTATGGACAAAGCGACTCGAACGATATCTTGATTCGTGGCGAGGTCATCAGTTGTGCTCCCTTCCTGAAGTTCCGCTGGCGTGAGCAAGACCATGAGACGGGCTATGTGGGTGAATGGATGGAAGTGCAGACTCACCTGATTGGAGCTTACAACATAGACAACATGCTGGCGGCTATTACGATAGGATATGTGAACAACGTACCTTTTGAGCAAATCAACCATGCACTGGAGAGTTACGTGCCACAGAACAACCGTTCGCAGATGACGGTGACTGAGCACAATCATCTGGTGGTGGATGCCTATAATGCCAATCCCACAAGTATGAAGGCGGCTATCGATAACTTCAAACTGATGGAGGTATCACCCAAGATGGCGATTATCGGACAGATGGGCGAGTTAGGCGATGTCTCGGACGAGGAACACCAAAAGGTAGTGGAGATGCTGACAGAAGCCCACTTTGATCAGGTATGGCTGGTCGGTGAAAACTATGACAAGATAGCCTGCAATTTCCGAAAGTTTAAGAATGTTGAGGAGGTGAAAGAAGCCCTTCAAACCTCGCCCATCACCAACTATTATATCTTCATCAAAGGCAGCAATAGCAATAAACTCTTCCAGCTACCAGAACTACTGTGAAGATTAGGGGATATATTATATTGATTTGTCTGCTAACCATTATAGGTTGCTCCAAACAGAATACCCCAAGAGCACTTGAGGAAGGAAATGCTGTGTATTATTGGCGCACAGATTTTAAACTCGATTCCACAGAGCGAGCTTTTTTGCAGCAGTATCATATAAATAAGGTGTATTGTCGCTACTTCGACGTGGTCATGAATGATGACGATTCGGAACCCAAGCCCAATGCCACCATCGCTTTTACTGATACATTACCAGCCGGCATCGAGCTCATACCCACCGTTTATATTACCGAGGACTGTATGCACAAGCCCCACAAGGACCTGGCCGAAAAACTGGTGAAACGCATTATGCAGATGAACGAGACCAACCACATCGGCAACGTTCACGAGATACAGATTGACTGCGATTACACCTCAAAAAGTCGCGCCACGTACTATCAGTTCCTGGAGCAAATACGCCATCACCTATCACCCACCTCCTATCACCTATCCACCACCATCCGACTGCACCAGCTATCAATGCCCGTGCCACCTGTGGATTATGGTGTGCTGATGGTTTACAACACGGGCGATCCACGTAAGTGGCAGGAACGGAATCCCATTCTCGACTATCGCGATGTGTATCCATACCTTAACAAGCTGGCCCAGTATCAGTTACCCCTTGCTGCAGCCTACCCCGTTTACCAATGGATACGCAACATACAGAACGTAAGGATAGAGCATACCGTTGAGGCGGCCGAGCTATTGAAAGTAAAGAAAGCCTTAGAAAAAGAGCGCCCCAGCCTAAGCAAGGCTGTCATTACCTATCATTTGGAAACAGATAATATTAACAGATATAAGACCGAGACCTATGAAGAGATTTATCATCATTAGCCTTTTATGTGTACTCGCCATGCCCATGATGGCATGCTTGTGGTGGGACACCACCAACTCCTATCTGTTCAGCATGTACGAACAGAAGAACTTTAAGAACCGTGTGGAGCGTATCTGCAACGACAACTGGAAAGCCTATCTCGGATCTACCGAGGAGTACTTCTGGTTTAATGCCGACGATGCCATCAAGGCCGCCCGAAAGAAAGGCGATGTCCTGATGGTGAGCTACCTACAGAACCTGAAGAAATACCTGAACTGCGTAGATATTGAACAGCGCAAGCAATACGAGTGGAACTACCCCACTCCTCAGGACATAAACGCCCAGAAACGCGACCTGCAAACGGTACGCACCTATGCCATTGGCAAAACCAAGACCAAACTGCGCTCGCAGCATGCCTTACTATATATGCGCTGCAACATGATATTGGGTCGCCATCAGGACAACATTAACTTCTGGGAGCAAACAGCCAGCAAATTCATCGAGACCGTATATAAGGATATGATGAAGAACATCTATGCCGGTGCCCTGTATAAGAGCGGTCGCACAGCCGAAGCTGGCGAGATGTTTGCCGAGATGGACGACTACGAGAGTTTGATGACCATCTATTATAAGAAACGCTCGTTCCAGGCCATCAGTCAGCAATACCAGCAGAACCCCAATGCCAAGGTGCTGCCATTCCTGTTGCAGGACTTTGTAAACAATGCTCAGGAAGCTGAAGATGCCAAGACCGAAGGTGCTTTGGGCGGTAAGCTCTTTATCCGCGACATCAACCAGCAGGAGTCGGCTCAGATGCAGCAGTTCTGTCAGAAAGTGGTACGCGAAGGTAAAACCGAAACACCCATTATGTGGCAGAGTGCGAAGGCCTGGCTCGAATACCTGGCAGGCAAGAAACAGGAAGCCCTAAAAGATATCAACACTGCCATGCAAATGGAAGGTACCCAGCGTATGAAGGATAATGCCCGCGTGTTGAAGTTCTTCATGACTACCGCCACAGCTAAACCCAGCGACAGTTTTGACACGTATTTTACCGAAGAGCTGACATGGCTGCAGTCTAAGCAGCAAACAGCCGACGGATTCTTTGACAGTGCATTGCGACGAATCTCGTATCAGGCTATCGTGCCCCACTATCAGAACAAACCCGAGCAGCAGTTGGCGCTGATGATTATCACCAACAACACCGATTACATCGAGCGTATGGAAACCATGCCTGTGGCCGACCTGGAGAAGTTTTTCTATTACACCAAGACACCAGGCGACAAGCCCTTCGACCAGTTCCTGCAGCGCCAGTTCCAGATTAACGATTCATCGTACATCGAGCTCATCGGCACCAAGTACATGCGCTTAGCCAAATGGGACAAAGCCATCGAGTGGCTCAGCAGACTGCCCCTGACATACTTTAACTATCACCACAGTCAGGAGTACCTTTATTATTCTACAGCACGCAAGTACGATGTTGAACCTTGGCTAACACGCCAGTGGCTTGATAGCAGCAATGCCTACAAGCGCGAGCAGAAGTGGAACAAAAACATCAAACTCGAATTCTGTAAGGAGATGCAGACCATGGAAAGTTCGCTGAACCTATTGCAAGACAAAGCTCTCGACCAGCGTTATTACGACCTGGCCGTACGCTATGCCCAAGCCAGTTTGAAGGGCGACTGCTGGTGGCTGCTCCGCAGCTCGAAGAATATCTACGACTCGGTACGTGTAAACGAGATTGACTTTGGCGCTAAAGCTGCGGAGCTGTTGCAGAAGACAACCATGACAAAGGATAAGAATCTGAAGTTGAAGGCTATGTTTGCCATGGGATGGCAGGAACTCTATAACGCCACACCAGGTGCCAAGCTGTGGACCAGCAATGAATGGAACGAGCAGGCAGCCGACTATATCAGGCAGTATAACCGCGAATCGTGGCAGTTCCGCGCCTTCCAGAATCTGTACAATATGGTTGAGAATATGACCAACAAACCAGCGTACATTACCAAGTGCGATGAGTACGACCAGTTCCGTCAATACTACAGTAAGCATAAATAAGGGATTTAGTAAAAAAAGAATTAAAAGTTGATAGATTACATTATAGAAGATTAAAAAAAGAAAAAAAGAACAGGTGTATGTTAGATAAAACTTGAGATGATCAGTTTTTTTTTAATTTTTTAAAATATTTTAAATTTTAATCAATTTAATTCTTATTCATTTATTTAAACATTATTTATAATTTTTAAATTATTTAAATTCAAAATCCTTCCCAAAAATAAATCAATGATAATTTTTCAAAAAAAATTCAAATATATTATAGTTTTAATCTAAATATTTTATTATAATATTTAACAACAATAATAAAATAATCTTTAATCATTAAAGTAATTCTATTTTTTAAATATTCTATTCAAAATTTTCATTTTTGGAAAATGATTTTATATATGATTGAATTTTTTAATATTTTACTAACATTTTTTTTAAATAATAGAAAAAATCAATATTTTTGAAGTTTTGTAATTTTTAGTTGAAAAGATTTTTTAATTTCAAAATACTGTTAACTTATTCACATATTAAATTATTTTAATTTGAAATGACTTGTTATTATTGTTTATCATAAATTTTATAAAAAATTATTAAATTATTTATTGATTTAATATAAAAAATAAATATTAAAATGTCTAATGCCTAAATTTAATAAATTATAATATATCATTTTTTAAAGAATTTAAATTAAAAAATGTAAAAAAAATATAAATTTTTTGAGTTTTTATTTATTGAAAGAAAATAAATCTAAAAACAAAGGAATTTAAAAAAATGTAAAATCTAGCCACATCAATAAAAGTTTTAAATTCGTGAAGTAAAATATTGATTTAAAAAATGTAACTTGTTACAATACATTTATTGATTAATTATTTTTTATTATTATTTTCTTTAAATCATATGGAAAAATTGTGAGTTTATAACAAAATTTTATAATGTAATTACTAAGTTTAAACATCATATTTTTCAAAAATAAAATATAAAATCATATAAACCATATAAGTAATATAAAAATTTCAAAATAAAAAAAATGTCTTCTGAAAACCATAAATAAAGAGTAAAATAAAAAGAAATAAACAAGAAAAAAATGTTGGAAAGTTCAATATTGTATCCATCTGATTATAATTATAAAATCCATAGAAATATTATTTTAAATTGTAAATATCAAATAAAGTTATTATCTTTTTATCTTATGTCTACTTTTAAGTCAATTGAAACTGCTTTAGAGAAAAGTGAACAGTTATTAAAAGAAATTCCAAAATATAAATTAAATAAAAACAAAGAAAATTCAAGTACAACAATAAATTCCGAAAATTCAAATAATGAAGAAAAATTAGAAGATTTTATTGAAAGTTTTAAATCAATTTATTCAAATGGAAATATTGGTAAATATTATTGGAAAATTAGGGCAATGAAAATCATAAAATATAAAATAAAGCAAATCATAAGACAAGGTAAAAGTCCAATTATGACTAAATATTATGGAAGATCAAAAGTTGCATCTCAAAAACCTAGATTACATGGAAGATTTATAAAAAAAAGGAAAAATTAAAATTATATGTTCAAAATAAATGTTTATTTTTTTAAATTATGAAAAATTCTTTAATTTTTAGTAGAAACAATTGATTTATTTTTATGTATTATAAAATATATATATATATTAAAATATATATTTATTATTATATGAGTAAAAATTGATATCTTTTGTATATAAAAATTTAACTCTATCTTCAATTTTATCAATTCATTGTTATGTTTTAAATACATAAGAATTATTATTTTTAATTAATGAAAAAATATAAAATAGAAACAAATATCATTAATTTTATATACTATTATTAAATATTATGTTTATTATTTAAACATTACTGCTAAATCCAACATCATCTTTTTTCTTAATTTTGACACAAATAATTACAACAATTATTATAATTACAAGAATTGATATAACAAGAAAGTAAATAAACCAAAAAGTCCAATTGAAAATTTTAGTATCACAAAATTTATTAACTTCATCTTGAGTTTTAGTATTATTTTCAATAGTTCTTTTAAAATCATTATATTTAAAAGTATGATTTAATTTTCCATTTGTAACATACTCAACATAATATTCTTTACTTGATTCATTATAATGTAAATCTAATTGAAAATTAGCAGCATAAGTAGTTTCATCATATGGTATTTTAAATAATTTGAAAAAGAAGATTGATTGTGCTGCAAGAGTACTATCATGAGCAGATAAAAAAACCATTTTTGGTGAATTTTCTTCAATTTTATCATTTTTATTGTCATTATTTAATTTAATTCTTCTATCCATCCAATAAATAATTTTTCTGAACATTGGACTCATACTTATTATTGATAATAAATCCTCTTTATCACCTCTGAAATTATAATCAAAAGTATAGAAGAAAGAAACATTCAATGCAAATTTATAAAAATTAGTAAAATTTAGTTTTGTTTTTTTTAAATTATCCATCTCTCTATCATCAAAATATGTACTTATAAATGCATCTGCTAAATAATATATATTTTTAAAATCTTTATAATAATTTTTTTCTTTAATATTTAATCCAGTTAAAAAATAGTTTGCGTATAAATCATTAAAATCTTTAATAAAAGAATTTATTTTTCCAGAAAAATTTCCATTTTTTTTATTTTTTTTTTTATAATAGTCACTATAAGGACAAACATTACCTTTATCTAATCTAATTAATCTATCTTTTGGATTAATAATATTAATAGGAAAAATAGTTAATCCTTCTTCAATAGAATATTCTTTTAAATTTTGTAATTTATTTTTAACCTTCTCAGAATAATTTCCATAATTTATTTTTGCATAAATAATTTGTTTTTCATTTAGTTTTTTTCCAGTTTGCGGAGGAAACATTCCAATTAAATGAGAATACGCAGATAAAATAGTTCTATTCATTAAAGTAGAAAAGACTATAAATTCATTTTTATTATATTTTTTAAAATTAATAAAGTTTTGATATTTTGTTTTACTAAAATATCCTTCTAAATAATGCATTCTCATTCCAGCTCCAGTTAATTCTCCCATTCCATTCCATTCTTCATTTAATATATCTTTTCCTGTTGTAATATTAACATTTTCCCAAGGACCTCTTGCCCCATGTCTAAAATGACTAAATACAAAAATTAATTTTGAATTTATTTGGATTAATATATTCAAAAAACAAAACAATAACATTTTTAAAATATTATTTTCTTTTTAATATTCAATATAAATTTATTTTTTTTTTTGAAATTTATTTTTTTACTTTTTAAAAAAGTTTTTTTTAAATAAAAAATGAATAAAGTTAAAAAACATACTTATATGTTAAAACCACTTAAACTTATGGAAATGCCACATTTAGGTAGAACAATGAAAAAAATGGGTTCTGATACTTCAGATTATGTTTTTAGATTAAATAATGCAAATGATGTTGATAATCTTCAAGCGAGATATGAAAAATATTTAGAAATGGAAAAAAAGAAAGAAGAAGAAAGACAAAGATTAAGGTCTAGAAAAAATACTAAAAATCCAACTATTTTTTCTCATTATTCTCGTTCTCATAATTATACAAGAAGATTAAAAACTTTAAGGAATTTAAATTTAGATAATAATACTGAGAACGAATTATCTAAATTAAAATCAAATAATATTTTACCTAATATAAAAAATAATACTGAAAATGATATTATTGGAAATGAAAATGAAAAAGAATTAATATTAGATTTATCTAATAAAAAGAATCAAATTGAAAGTTCACGTAATTTAAAAAAAAAAGATATATATGAATATGAATATGAACATAAGTCTCAAAAAAAAAATAAGGATTTTTATGCTTCAATGAAAGAAGATAATTTAAATATGAGAAAACTATTATTAAAAACAGAAAAATATAAAAATGATATAAGTGATTTATGTAATAAAATAAATAATACTTGTACTAATTTTACTTCAAAAATACATGATAGACCAAAATATAAATTTGTAACCGAAAGAGAAATTCAAGATTCTTTAACAAAAAAAGATTTAGATGTAAATGAAAGAAGAAAACCTAAAGTTAATGCTTTTAAAAATATGCAATTATTTAGAGAAGTTAATGCATTAACAGCTTTAAGTTATGGTTTAGCTCTTGATGGAAATAAAGTTATTAAAGAATATTTAAATAATAATAAAAAAAAAAGTAAATATAGTAAATATATTATTGATGAAAATTTGCTTTCTGATATGAAAAAGAAAAGAAAAAATTTATTTCATACTACAAGAGATATTCTTAGATTAAGTAATTATGATAAAGATAAATGTCTGAAAAATATAGATAAATATACAAGAGAAGTTGAAGAAGAATTAAAGGATTAATTATTTAATAATCAATAATGTATAAAAATCAATAAATTATTTTAATGAAAAATAAATCAAATTAAAACATAAAGAATAAAGATTTATTTATCTTTTATGTAAAGAATTATTTTCTTATAAAAAAGATTTTAAAAATTATTTTAAAATTAAAAAATTAAATTTATATAAAAAATAAAAAATGCATGGAAATCAAAAATTAAATCCAAAAGAAGAATTAAATAAAAAAATGAATTTTGAAGGTGTTACAGATAATAGAGATGCTTTTTATCAAGAAAGTGAAAAATTTTCAGGAAATGAAGTTGAAATTACTTTTAAATTAGATTATAATGGTGATTTAAATGGAAAAGAATTTTCAGACACTTTTAAAGAAGGACAAGATTTTCAATATGTAAAATATAAATTAAGTCAAGTTTTAGGTGTTGATCCCGAACAAATTGTAAAAAAATTTTTTTTATTTTTATAGGAACTTTATCATAATGATAAAATAATTATTCCAATTTATTCTATTTGTGATATTGAATTAAAAAAAGAAGATATAATTACTGTCAAAATTAAACCGGAGTAATTTGATATTTATATTTTAAAATTGAAGAAAAAAAAGGTTTTTTTTAAAAAATTTTTAATTTATTTATTACATTTAAAAAAACTTTTTATTATTTTTTAGATTATTAAATTTTATAATAATAAATAAAATTTATTCAAAATTAAAAAACTAAAATTGAATTAAATAACTTTATCAATTTTTCAGATTCAACTTTAGCATTAATTTCATCAACTCTATAAATAGAAATTCTTTTTTTAGAAATATTATTATATGTATTGATTCTAACTTTTCCGATAAAAATAAATTCTTTAAATTCAATTTTATCATTAATTTCACTAATTTTACTTTGATCATTATTAATTATAATTTCTTTATATTCATCAACAGGAATATTTAAAAATTTACCTGCTGTCTCACCAAACATTTCAACCCAAGTTTCTCCAGTTAAATCTCTAACTTTACAATTTAAAGTATAATAATATTTTGGTTCATTATATTGCTTTTTACAATTTTGACAAAAATACCCTTCTTTATTTTCTTCTTGAGATAATTTTTTTTTACATTCGATACATCCTGCATAATAATTTTTTTCATTATGATGAATATTTTCAACAACTGCTCTAAATTTAATACTATTTTTATTTAATTCTTCTATATTTATATTTGAATTAATTAATTCATTTATATATGATAATTTTATTGAATTATTATCAAAATTTCTTTCTATTGGTGAATTTAATTCTTTTAAATCATTTATACTATTATGATTAAAATAATTTTGTATTTCATCAATTTCTTTTTGATAATTTGGTTTAAATATCATTGAAGTTGCATCAGTTGTAGTTAATTTTTTAGCATTATTAAATTCAGTAACTTTTAAATTTTTAAAAGTAACAAATTCATTATTAAAAATTTCTCTTTCAGAAAAAGGTTTCCATAAAGTAACATTAATTTTATATCCTGAATTATCTCCAATTATAATTTGACGAACATTTTGTTCTCCATTTTTTGTATTTACATTTTTTATTTCTCCAACTTCAATTATATAACCAATAATATCAATAATAGAAGAATTACTTAAAATATTTACTTCATTTATTTTTGTAAAAGTACAAATTGATTCTCTAAAACTTCCATTATCAGGTACTTCTTTAATTACAGTTTTATCGTCAAAAGTTATTCTATAATCTGATTTAACAGACGAAAATTTTTTATCATTTATTTTAAGAAAACCTCCTTTTATTTCATATATTTTTCCTTCATTAATATTATTATATAATTTATCTACAACATTATTAAAAGCTGTACAACACATTTCAAATCCATCAACATCACATATAACTAAATTAAATAATTGCCCTTGACCATTTTTAGAATTAAATTTTTTAATATCTGATTTTTTTAAACATTTTACATATAAATGAATATTTTTCGTAAATGTAGTTAAATTAGATAATTTTATACATCTTGAATCATCAAAATCTCCATTTTTATTTTTAAAATCTATTAATGGTTTTTCCATATTATCATTAAATCCATAATCATTATTAATATTATTATTTTTTTTAAAAGTTAAATTTTCATTATTTTCAATAAAAGAAACTAATGGAACATTTTTTTCAATTAAGTCATAACTTTTAACAATATAAATTTTAGTTTTATTATTTAAATAAGCAATAGAAATAGAATGAATATGTATTATATCTCCAATATTTGGAGTTTCTCCTTGATGATATTTTATTAAAAAACCAGTATATTTTTGATGCATATCCATCATTGAAACTGAATAAATATTATTTTTTACATTTTCATTTTTTTGAGTTTGATATATTTGAAGAATTACATCTGTATTTGTAGTTATTTTTGAACCTGGTTCATGAGGTATTTGAGATAATATTCTTAATCCATTTTCTGATATTTTTTCCATTTTTTTATTTATTTTTATATTTTAAATCATTTGTTTATATGATAAATTATAAATTTTTTTTAAATTTTCGTTTATTGTTATAATTTACTATATTTATTTTTTCATATATTTTTGATATTTTCAACTTTTTTAAGGTTTATTTTTATTTTTCTAAAAAGGGGTTAGTTTTTGTTTTTATTATGAATATTTTGATTGGCGGCAAAAAATTTAATAATTTTTTTTACTTAATTTAATTAATTAATAAATGTTTGAATTTAATTTTTTATTTAGTTTTAAATCTTTTTTCAATTGCTTTTCTTTCCATTCTTTTATTATATAAATTCATTCCAGTATAAAATATAATTGAAAAAATACATAAATAAAAACTTAAATAAGTTTTAGCTTCTTTACCATATCTTTTTCCAGTAATTAAATAAAAAATTTTTTCTATAATACTATTTGTATTCCAATTTAATTTTTTATTATTTAATGTTCTAATAATATTTTCAACTATTGTAATATTAGAAACTTCTTCTTCAATAAAAAATTGTTTATTTTTAAAATCATAGATTATTATACCTGAATCATTTGTATTTGTTAATTTAAAATATTCTAAAAGTTTTAAATCATTTACAATATCAATATAACCAAAAGTAATATTTGGAAAAATTTCTTTATATTCTGAAATTTCTTCTAATAAATTCATTTGTGTTTTATTCAAAGGATTCAAATAAATCATAAAAAGAATATTTTTTCTAGAATCTGCTCTATTTATTAATGTTACATCTAATTGTACAATATTATGACAAAAAATGATTGTTAATTGAAAAATAAATAAAAAGAAATTCATTTAAAAAAAAATATTTATTAAATAAAATGATATTAATAATTTTAGAAAATAAATATACAAATTATTATTAGGAAAAATTATTTAAATTATTAGAAATTAAATAAAATCAAAAGTATAAATGTAAAAAACATTTTAAAAGTCATTGAAAATATTTATAAAAAAATAAAGAATAAATGTCAACAACAAGTTTTCAAAAATTAGGAGATACTTTAGGTTGGTTTGGAACATGTTTTAGTATAATATTTTATATGGCTCCAGCACAACCATATTCTCGTTTTGTAAGAAAAGAAATAACATTAAATGATGTTCCAGCATTTTTATTAGTATTTTCATATTTAAATTGTGTAAGTTGGATTGCTTATGGAATAAGAGATGAACAAGCAAAACCTTTTGTTTGTAATTTAGTAGGAGCAACTTTAACTTTAGTTTTTATTTTGGTTTTTTGTGCATTTTTTGTAAATTTAAATGTTAAAAAAGCGTTATTAGGAACTGTTATAATATTCAATTTAACTGCTGAATTTTATTATATTTGCCATTTTGTTATTAAATCAGTCAAAACTTTAGGTTTATTATGTATGATATTTAATATTTTTATGTATGCTGGAACTTTAGAAAAATTTACTAGAGTTATAAGTACACATAATTTTAATTTAATACCAATTTTATCAGCAACTATAATGTTTATAAATGGAGGATGTTGGTCTGTTTATGGTTTTGCTTATAATGATATTAATATTATTATTGCTAATGTTTCAGGTGTTGTTTTAGAAGGTATTGCTATTGGATTATGGTGTTTTATTAGGAAAAAATATCCTGAAGCTGGAGAAATTCAACCTATTCAATCTCACTGTCAAAGTCAAGATGATAAACCTCAAGGAGATATTAATAATAATATGAAAATTAAAACAATTAATACTAATAATTTCAATAGTAATACTAAGAATAAGAATAAGAATAATACTAATATTATCAATAATAAAAATATTAATAATCATAAGAGAGGTGAAAGTGTTACTACTGATGTTAATCTTACCGATTAATTAATTTATTTTATGGATTTTTATTTTTAGATATGTAAAATATATTTATTTAAATTATATTTTTTTGATAATAATGTTTAATTTTATATTGAAAAACAATTTAATTTAAAAAAAAATTTTTAAAAAAGAACACATGAATTGTAATTAAAAATTACTTTAAATTTATTTAAACTTCTTTCACAGATTTTTTTCTTCATTATTATTACCATCTTCCTTTATTTTTTCATCATTGATTTCTCATTAATAGGTTTGGATGAATTTATTCATAATTGTATTAATTATTTTGAATATCAGTTTCAAAAAATTAAAAAAAAATTTTAAAATGGATTTCATAAATATGATTCAATAAAATAATCATCATTATAATTTTATTTTTCCAGCAATTTTTGATTTATGTTCAATTCTTAAAATTTGAATATTGATTTTTTATGAATAAAAAAATATTAATGACAACTACGATAAAGATGGATAGGAATTTAATTTTTAAAAAAGGTGATTGTCAATAATTTAAAACAAACCAAGCAATATCTATCCAAACAGTCATTGATTAAGTCTTTCATAAAAGAAACAATTTAAATAAAACAAGAATACATTTATCTTTATTAAAAAATAAATAACTAATAAAATTCTTTTAACATTATCAATTTTTTTCAATTACCTTTTATAATATTATTATTTAATACATATTATTATTTTAATAATGTTTTACAAAAAAGAAAAAATAATTAGAATAAAAACAAGAAAAAAAGTTACTTTTAAAGAGGGTAACTCTAATTCAAATTGTTGTTAAAAAAAGAATAATAAAATTAATAAAAATTTAAAGAAACTTAATTTTATTATCTAATAAGAAAATTTTCTAACCAATAATAAATTTAATAAAATCAGAAAAGAATATGAAGATAGATACAAGAAATAAATAATTCAAGAGTGAAATAAAAGAGATAGAAAAGAAAATAATAAATTTAAACAATCATAAAAAATAAATTACCAAATAAATTTAATTATCATCATAAATCTTTTTTCAAAACAAAAGATAAATTAAATAATATATATAAAAAAAGGAGATAAACTTACGAGAATAAAATTTATTTAAAAAATAATATTATATTTTTAATCAATTATTTCTTAAGAATATTAAAACACTAATTATCTTTTATGAAATCAAATTATAAAATTCTTAACTTTCGCTCTATCAAATATGATAATTATATAAATGTGAATTATAATGACCATTCTCTTTTTGAATTCATATATATTATATTACAAAAAAGTTATAGACTTTGAAAAAATATTTTTTATACATAAAAAAAATTCATTTCAATATTTTAAAGTTAAATTCATTATTTATTCATAAATCAACACGAAAATTCTTTTTTTAAGGCTCAAATTTTTTATTTAGACTTTTGAAATCAACACTTTTTTTTTTTCTTTTTTTCATTAATTAAATATAATCATTTATAATTTTAATTAAGAATTATAAATTTTTATATTAAAATATAACATTGTTTTTCTATTTGAATAGTTGAATAAAAACAATCTTCAATTAATTTCATTTTTTTAATTTTACTATACATTTTGGATAATTAAAATAATAATAAAAATATGAAATTTATGATTTTTATTTAAAAAAAAATAATATGATTTTATAAAGAAATAAGTAAGAAAGTCATTGTTGATTTTTTTATGAATATTGTTAATTTTAAATACTTTACTTTCAAATGTTATTTTAATTAAGTAAAATTTTTATTGCTTCTATTTTTTTTCATAATCTGAATTCATTTGACTATATTTCTGCTTTTTCAATGTTCAAAATGAAAATTATATAAACATATTTTCTCTTTTCTTTTATCTACTTCTAATTTAATATCAATATTTCATTGAATATCATTCATAAAATTGAATATTAAAAATATATTTATATAAACTAAAATATATATAGTATACCTGTATTTTATAGTTTAAAATAATTTTTCATCTAATTTTTTTGATTCAGAAAAATATACTACATTTTTCAAAAAGTTAATCTATAGGAAATTTAGAAATAATTAAAGGATGATGAATATTATTTTTATTATTATTTAGAGAAATAGGAAGAAAATCTGATAAAAATGCTATATATTTTTTTTTGTGATATAATTACAAAAGAAGAAAACGTTTAAACGATAATACTAAAATTGCTTTTTACTTCCTATATATATGTATATTTCGTCCTGCATTTATATTTCATTTCTAATATTATTCAAATTTATTTATTTGTATATTGGATTAATTT
>JAJJKW010001891.1:0-23897 GCA_023805745.1 Isotricha sp. YL-2021b | reverse complement strand
AATTCTCTAAATTAAAATTTTTTATCAATATTTAAATTCTATTTTAATTTTGTTACAAAATTTCAATAGTTCCTTCATTTTTCTGATTAAGTTGAATAAATAACATTTTTTATTCACAAATTATATAATACGATTGAATGATAAAATTTGCAAATTCTTGTTCATTATCTATTATTAAATTTTACATTTTTTATTTATTAAATTAAAAGTTTTTCAATATATTAAAATATCTTAAATTAATTTTTTTATTTTTTAGAGAATTATTTCTTCTTTTATTAATTTCTAAATATTTATCATTAAATTTTTTAAAGATTCATTATTCTTATTACTAAAATTATTTTAAGAAGGAATAATATTATAATATTATTAATATCATTTAAATTTTTATTTATTTTTAAATTTTGTTTATTTAAATCTTCAGAAATTAATAAATTTTTCCGATTATTATTTCCTTTTAAAGAAGGATATTTGACTATCATTTCAAAAAAAAGGGAATTTATTCTTTCTAATTTATTATTATAATCAGTGTTAATAACTAATTCTTTTAAAATTTTTTGAATTTATTTAAAACATTTTCATTTTGTTTTCCTAATTTTTCTATTTTATCTTCTAAATCTTTTTATTTTTTTGTATTAAAATTTACATTTTTAATCAATTGATTAAAAGCATCTTCAATAGAATTTTTTTTAATTTTTTTATTTAATATATTCTTGTAGTTAAACAAAGTAAAATTTGTTGATTTTTTTGTTTTTCAAAAGGATATTTCTCTTTTATTTTATTTTCAATGACTTATTTTTAATTTTTTCTTTTTTCTTTTTATTTTTTGAATTAAATCTTTTTTTTCTTTAGTAAAATTTGGATGATGAAAAATAAATTTATTTTCTTTATTCTTTTTTTTATGAAAAAATTATACATATTTAATTATCTTACAAAAGAACAATAATTATTATGTTTATAATATTTAGGAAGATTATTTTTTCTATGAAATCATTTAAATTTTTGAGCATAAAACTATTTACATTATCTGTCCAAGACATTATTTTTTTATATTTTGGATTTTGATATTTGATATAATGTAAATAAAAAATTCTTAATCCCTTCTTTTTTGTTTTGTTTTTTTTTCTTTTTTATTTTTTTTCTTGGAAAGAAATTCTTCCATTAAATAAAAAATAAATTATAAATGTTTAATTATTTATAAATTTCTTCAATAAAGAAAAGAACCAACAATATAAATAAAATTTAATTTTAAAAAATAAAAATTTAAATGGAATAAAATGTATTATATAATGGTAATATCAATTAAGGGTCTTTTTTGTCTATTATCTTAAATATTTTCAAATGATTTTTCCTTTTTGATTAATTCCGTGGGTTGATTCATTTGATAAGTCATTGTTAATTGGAATATTTTGTTCTTTTTTGAATCTTAAAACAACAATTAAAGTAAAAAAAATTCCAAAAGCTGAACTAAAACAACCAATGATAATTATATAACCTACAATTTCAGAATTTTTACCTAAATCTTTATCTAAAATATCAAAAACTATTCTTGTATCTCTTTTTAAAAATCTACAATTTAATACTGAAAAAATATCATTATTTTCTTCACCTAAATATTTATTATAAATTTCATATATTGGCTTAATCATTTTTTGAGAATTCTTAAGACCTTCAATAACATTTATTCTTATATATTCTAATTCTCCAATATAATCATCATTAATTTTATTTATCATATCATTTATTTTTGTGTTATAATCGGAATTAAAATCAAAAATAGATTCTTTATAATTATTGAAAATTTCTGTTAATGATTCATTATAAAAACTTAAACTTTCTGAATTTTGAGATAAAATAAAACAATATTTATTTTCATCTTTACCAATAGAAAAAGGATCTTTAACTTCATAATCATTATCACAAGGAAATTCCTTAAAAGTCCACCAATGATAAAAATCAACACTAGTATTTAAATTTCTATCAGTAAAATATCTTAATTGCTCAAAAACATCTTTAAGACTATATTCTTTTTGATTATCATAATAACCTTTGTTTTTTTCATACTCTTCCAAATATTTTACAATTAATTCATTAGTAAAATGCCATTCATAATTAGATACAATATTAATTAAATCATCAATTTCTCCTTTATATTCATATAATTTATTTAAAGAATCAGTAGCACTATCATTTTTATTAGTATTTAATTCTAATACTTCTTGTAAATCACCATTACTATTAAAACATATATTTAAATATTCAGTTCCACTTCCTTTAATAATAATAGGATTTTCTTTATTATTTAAATTTTTATCACTTATAATATATTGCATAACTCCAACACCATCTTTACTAACTATTCCAATTATTAAAAAAAGAACTCCAATAAAGCATAATATAAATATAAATATCATATCTAAAATCCAAGAAATATGAATAATATATTTTGCACATTCACATTTCATTATAGATAATAATAATAAACCTAAAAATGATATTATTGGAAATAACATTAATATTCCAAATAATAATAAAAGTCCTAAATTTGAATAATCATTATATTCTTTTTGGAAATCAGACCAATCATCTAATATATCATCAGCTAAATTATCAAAAGTACTTTTAATATCATTTAATTGTTCTCTAGAATTTTTAAAAATATCTTGTAATTGGGTATCTTCTTGAATTGTTTCTGCAATTTCTGAAAGTTCTTTTAAAATATTAATTGCATTTTCTAATAATTCATAATCTTTGATAATAAAATTGTTAATATCATCTTTTAATTCATAAATAAAATCTAATTCAACTTCACTACTATCAGAATTATTTCTATAAATTTCAGGAATAGGATTATCAACAATACCAGATTCCTTTAAACTATTATATTCTTTATTAGCAAAATCATCAGTAAAGATATTATTTTTAATTGTATTATAACTAAAAATAACAGAAGAAGTATATTGGGTAATAGTTTCAATTTCTTCTTGAGTATTTAGTAATATATTATCAACACCATTAATTCCAGGCCACATTGGTTTTTCAGAACAATCATCTCCATAAATAAAATGAGCATAAATTTCAAAAATTGAACATGAAGTACTATTTAATGATTCAGAAAAATTTTTTCCTTTCATTACTCCAATAAAACATACTATAACTACAAGACAATAAAATATATTTGATAAAAAAAAGGAAATAAAAGAACATCCACATTTTCCTTCTTCTTTATTTTTACAACAACATGAAGGACAACAACAACATAAACAATAACCAATAAAAAAAAATATTAATAATATATTTAAACAAATTATTATTATTAATAATAATAAACGTGGAAGATAATCTTTTAAATTATCTTTTTTTTTATTTTCTAAATAATTAATTAAATATTGAACATATTTATTTTGTTTATTTTTAGATTTATATTCATAGGAACTTTCTAAGTATAGTAATTTTAAATTTGTTTTTGCATTTTTACATGTTTCATCTATATCTTCTGGTTTTATTAATTTTCTATTTTTAACTTTTTGAGAAAATGGCCTCTTTATTTTTTTTGATATTGAATATAATATTAAAGTAATTGAAAATGATAATAGAATTATTTGGAAAAGTTTATATTTTATAATTTTCATTTTTTTAATTTATTCTTAACTTTTATATTTTATAGATTTTATTTATTCTTTTTTTTTGGTTTTTTCTTTTTTGAATGTTCTTCAAATAAAATGAAAAAAAATCTGAAAATTATCTTTTTAAGCAAAAAATAGGTTTTGAATATACCTTTTTTAAATTAATAATTTATAAATTTTTTTCTATTTCAATATTTTTTTTTTTTGTTTTTTCAATAATACTCACAATTAAGAAATGTGATTCTTCAGGGCAATCAATTTTATTTTCAATAATTGATTCATTAATATAATCTCTATTATATATTATATCAGAATTATTTCTTTTCAAAGTTGTACTTTTACTTAATTTATATTTATAAAATTTTTCTTTTGAATTATTAATAAAATTTAAAAAATAATTTGAATTATTTATATTGGATTTATTTAAATAAAATTTTCTATTATTCTCTTTTAAATTTTTTTTTGGAATATTTTCATTTATTAAATTTCCATTTTTATTTGTTTGTCTTCTTAATTTTAATTCTTTTTTATTTTCTCCAAGACATTTTTTTAAAAAAGATTCATTTTCAATAAATGAACTATTAACTCTTTTATTTTTTTTAGAAAAACTATTATCTTCAATATAATTATTGTTTAATTTTAAATTTGTTGAAATAACTTTTTTAATGATTTTTAAATTTTGAACTTTTTTTTTGAGCAAAGGAGGAATTTTTTTCACTTCAACATTTAGCTTAATTTTAGTAAAATTTGCATAATTATTTATATTAATTGATAAATTATTATTTAAAGAATTTTCACCATTATCATCAACACTACTACTTTTATGTATTCTATTTCTTTTGTTTCTTGATTTTAATTTGTATTGATAAAAAGAAGTTTTATTTATTTTGTCAATACACTTATTTGGAATATTTGAAGAATTTAATTTGAAATGATGTTGTTTTTTTAAATTTAAATTTTCATTTATATTTTTTTTTGAAGTTGAAGAAAACATTTATAATTTTTAAACAAATTTAATAATTATATGAATAATTTAAATATGAATATTTTATTTTTATCATAAATTAGAATATATTACTAAATAAAATAAATTGCTAATTTTCTCAAGAA
Organism: Isotricha sp. YL-2021b; assembly: GCA_023805745.1. Lineage (NCBI taxonomy): Eukaryota > Ciliophora > Litostomatea > Vestibuliferida > Isotrichidae > Isotricha > Isotricha sp. YL-2021b. Next base: position 19,164 of record JAJJKW010001891.1, on the reverse strand, counting down.
TTTTGTTTAAATTTTGAATTGATTTTTATATATATAAAATACAAATAATATTAAGTTGTTTATAAAAAAATTTAAAAAAATAAAAGGTTTTAACAATTCAATATTATTATTTTCTTTCATAATTTCAAAAATAATTGGATAAGGTTAAAAAATAAATAATATTTTCTTTTAGAAGTTAAATTTTAAATTATTTTTTTTATGAGCTTTGATGAAATTATTATAAAATAAATCATTATCATCATAATTTTAATTTAAAAAAATTAACTAAAAAATAAAAAATTTGGATTTAAAAAAAAAAATAATAAAAAATAAAATTAAAAATGAATGAAAGAGTTAAATTTAAAATTAAAGATTAAAAAAAATTAATGAAGAGTTAAAAATAAAAACAAAAAAATAGAAAGAAATTTTAAAAAAACATTTAGATTCTCAATGAGAAAAGGGAAAATAATAAAATTTTATTATTTATTCCATCAGTTAAAAAAAATTGAGAATGTTTTTTCATTGATTTTAGATAAAACTAACATATTCAATATTTTCTTTTTTAATTTTTTAAATTTAAAATCCTTTTTCATTTTTTTAAAATAGTTAAAATAATCTTCCAACTCATTTACTATTAAAAAAAACTAATAAATAATATGGAACAATGGAAGAAGTAACAAAAAAACTAGCAAATGATATAATAGAAAAAATAAAAAAAAATATTATTCCTCCAAGATATGAAACAATGAAAAAGATATATAATAAAATAATGAAAAAAGACGAAGAAAAGAATTATAATGATTTAAAAAGGATAATTGAAGGAATATTGAATCGCAAAGAAAATTCAGAAATTTCTACGACTGTAACATTGAATTATGAAAATACTAATAGTAACAGTCAGAATGAATCAATTAAAACTAATAGTGCTTTTGATAGTTCTTCAAATAGACTTCCTAATTCTGATTCTAATCCTCCTATGGAAATTGAAGGAGATAATATAATGCATCAAAATGAGGGTGCCATTGAAAATTTGGTTGAACAAATTTATTCGATTGTTGATGAAAAAAAAATTAATGTTGAATTATTTTTGACAATTATTTTTAAGGAAACTGTTTAAACTTTTTTCTTTTTTTTCTTTTCTTTTTTTTAATAAGTTTTTTTCTTTTTAAATGAAAATATTATAATTTTATCTGATTTTTCATATTCATATTTTATTTAATAAGAACAATTAATAATTAATAATTAAACATATTATTCTTATTAATTAATGATTATATTTTAATAAATTAAATATCAATTAAATTTGAAACTAAACATTAAACATAAATATCTTAATAATTTTATAAATACATCAATTTATAATATAATGTGATTAAAAATTATTAAAATAAAAATGAGAAGAAGAAGAGGACAAACAATTGAAGCTGAAAACGAAGAGGAATATTTAAAAATATTAGAACAAAAAGATGAAATGAATGAAAGTTTATCAAAAAGAAGAAAAATAAATAAAAGAATAATTAATGAAGAAGAAGAAGACAGTGAATATAATTTATTGAAGGCAAATTCAAATTATTTTTTAGAAAAAAGAACTTTTTCAATTGAAGAGCAAGAAAAGAATGATGAAGATAATTTAAATAATAAAATTAAAGAACTAAATCAAGAAAAAAATTCTATGATTTCTAAATCTTCATTAACTACAATTGATTCTTTTAATTCCCCTGAAAAAATAGTTCAATTTTACGAACAAAATATTATTAATTTCGATGAAAAAGTTAAAATTATTATCATTGGAAAAGTGAAATCAGGAAAGTCACTTTTTATTGAAAAATTTTCAAATAATAACAATGATGATAATTTTAAATATGATATTTATAATCCTACAATTTCATTAGAATTTAAAAATACTTTTATTAATATTAATAATTCGAAGATTAAAATTGAATTCATTGATACAAATGATAATATTATTTCCTCAAATTTAATTCAAACATATTTTAAAATTTGTAATGGATATATTATTATTACAAAAGATTTAGAAGAAGATTATCATTTTATAAATGAACAAATTTGTTCAATTAAATCTTCTGTAAATGAACCTAATATTCTTATTATTGTTAATAAAGATAATTTAAAAAAATCTAAAAATTATTTTCCAGATATTAACAAAATATATATAAATTTATTAGAGGTTAAAAAAAATAATATTGATTTAATTAATTTCATAAATTGTATAAGACAAAATAATTTCTTAAGAAGAAATAGAAATAGTAAAACGGTCCAATGTAAATATAATTTAATTGTAAATAAAGACAGTGAATATGAATTTATTTAATAATTTCAAAAACAATTAAAGGTAATTATTATAAATGGAGCCTAATATATATTTATTTAGTTATAAAGATAATTATAATAATTTATATTAAAGAATTTGAAGTATATTCTTAAAAACAATAATGTATTATAAATTAATTTTTTTATTTTTATTAAATACATATTAATTAATAAATATAAAATCATAAATTTAATTATTTATAGAAAAAATTTATTTTAATGGAGAAAAAACAAAACAACCAAAGTCACTAGAAATTGCAAAATATCCATTAGAATATTTTAAAAAATAAGGATAACCTAAAGTAAAAAGTCCTTTATTATTAAATTCTTTTTTTATACCTTTAATGTTTTGAATATTAGTTATATTTAAAATATCATTTTCATGAATTAAATTGATATTTCCATCAATATCTAATAAAAAAATATATAATTCATTTTGATTATCTTTTTCTATTTGAACTTCATAATTAGAATCAATATTGTTATTATAATTATTAGAGTTAGTATTAATTTTATTAATTTGTAAAAAATCATCATCATCATATTTTTCTTTAGTATAATAATTATAAAAAATATCAATTGAAATAACACAATCACCTATATTATTAAATTCATATAACACTGTAAAATTATCATCAATTGCTCTAATTTCGCATAAATTTAGTTTTCTAACAATAAATATTTTTTCTCCAATTAAAAATTTACAATGGCTAATATGGCCAAAATTCTTATCAAATCTTAATTTCCATAATTTATTATTTTGAAAATTAAATAAACATAAATTTCTTTGTTTATCATTTAAAAAATCAACCCAAGCAAAATAATTACCATTAAAATCAAAAGGAACAACATAAGTAGTCATTTCAATTTCTCCTCTTTGAATGGTAGTATTATTATTTAAATCTTTAATAATATAATTATTCATTATATTAGATAAAACAATAGGATGTGTTTCAGGTTGAGAAATTTTAATTTGTAACATTTTATTCTTATATATTATAGTATAAGAAAAATCACATTTATTTAAATGAGTATAATCATCAGGATAATTTTTTATTTCTTTAATTTGAGGATTTGGACTTACTAATAAATTATTATATTTATATGTTATTACTTTTTCATCTCCTATTGTAAAATGAAAAGATAAAGATGATATAAAATTTAAATTTATTATTTCTTCATCAGATGTATCTATTAATATTGTTTTTGTATTTGTTTTAAAATTATATAAATATAATCTTCCTAACATTGTTCCAATTATTAGAAATATACTATTCAAATTTAATGAAGATATTGGATCACCAAAACGAGTTTCTATAAATGTTATTTGTTTATAGTTTTGAGATATGAAATAATTTGTCAAAAGATTGTTTGAGCTATTTTTTGAAGGATTCATTTTTTATTTTTTTTAAATTTTCTTTTTTAATTTTTATTTTCTTAGTTTAAAAGAAATTATTTTTCTTTTTATAAATAATTGATTATAAAATATAATTTAATACTTATTTCAAATAATATTGAGTTTAAAAATTATATTAGGGAAATACTTAAACATCTTTTTAAAAATTTCTTTTACAAATATAGTAAAAATTAATAAATGGTCATATACTTGAAGAAATAATTATTATATTATGATAAATTAAAACAATAAATTTTTACCTTTAGGAAAAGATAAAATCAAAATTAATTTTAAATGAAGGAGATTTTAAAAAATCTTAATTTATTCTATTTATGCAATTATAATAAAAGAAATAATATTAGAAAATTTAAATTATAAATATTATAGTATGATTATAAAGTAATTTTGAGCAATTCTTTTCTTTCTTGAAAATCATAATATAATAATATTTTTATTTATAATAATAATTAATTTATAAATATATTTTTATCATATATATGAAAAATAAAAATATTGAAGGTCAAAATAATACTTTTTATTTTTTAAATATTTTAAAATAAATAACATTTATAAAAATAATATTTTTAATTCTTTTGAAATATTAATAATTGATTTTTTTAATAGAATCAATTGAATTAAACATTCCATGAATTCTATTTAAAGAACTATTTAAACTTCTTTCTATACTATTTAATCTATTATCAATAGAATTTGATTCTTTACTTTTATTTGTATTATTTTGAGAACGATTAGAAGAATTTTTCATAGGATTTTTACTATAAAAATTCGATGCTGAAACTGCTCTACTCATTCTTTTGTTTGATGTATTTTTTTTGAATTTTACATCTTTTTTGATTATTGAATTTAAAACTTCCTTTTTTAATTGTTCTATAATTTTATCTTTTTGTTTTAATTCTTCTTTTAAATTATTTACATCATTACATTTATTATTTGATAATATTTTCATTTCTTTTATTTCTTTTTCTTTTTCATTTAATAAGTACATATATTCTTCTCTTTTAATTTGATTATCTTTTAATATTAAATCTATCAATTGTTCAGAAGAAATTTTTAAATTATAATATAATGAATTTTCATTTTCAGAATCTATATTTATTTTATTGTTATTTTTTAATTGATTATATTTTGTCAATAAATTATTTATTTCTCTTATAATTTCAATTGCATTTTCATTTATTTCATTATAACAAATTGATATTTGAAATATTTTTTCTCTAAATTGTTGTAATTTTTCATTTTCAACTTTCAATTCATTTAAATATGAAGAATTATTTTCTAAATTATTTAATTCTGAAGAATTTATATTATTATTATTATTTGATATCATTTCTTTATTTTGATTATTTATTATTTTATTTAATCTTTCTTTATTTTGGAAAATTTCAATTTCTTTTTCTAATCTTAAAATATAATCTGTTGAATTATTTTCTTTTATTTTTAAATTTTCAATTTCTTTTTTTAAATAAATTATTTCATTTTGTAAAATTTTATTTTTCCTTTCCAAAGAAGAAACATTTTCTCTTAAAAACATATTATTTTTTTTATATTTTAATAAAGTTGCTCCATCACTTTTTTCTTGACTATTACTATTACTTTTTCTCAAATTATTATTACTATTATTTTTAATTAAAGTTCCTTGAAAAATTGAACTAGTAATATTATTATTATTGTTTACATATTTTATTGATTCAGATTCATGAAAAGAAGGACTAAAATTATCTTCAAATTTATAATTATATTTATTTGACATTTTCATATTATTTAAACCTTTATTTTCTTTTTTTTTAGAAATAAATGTGGAATTAGACAAAGATTGATTATAACTATTATTTTTATTTTTTCTCTTATTTCCTTTAGAAATATAATAATTTGAAGAATATCTTTTTGGTTGAATAATATTATCATATTGTTTAAAGTAGTTTTCAATCATTAAATGAATTTAAAAATATTTTAAATTAATTTTAAAAAAAATTTTTATATAAAGTCTAAAGAAAAAAATGTCAAAATTTCGTCAAAGATTAAATCAAGTAAAAATAAAAAAAAATAACTTAAAATTAAAAAATAATATAGTTATTTATTCAAGAATTTGGAACAGAGCCTCAAGCATTAAGAGAAAGAAATCAAATAAATTTAAAAAAAAATAAAAATCAAGAATCAAATACAATAAATTTAAATAACTCATTAAATAATTCATTTTCTTTAAAAAAACCAAAAAGAAAAGATTCTTCAAATTCAATAGATAATTTATCATCAAGAAGTTTTTCATTAGGATATAAATCTAGAAAAATATCATCAAATGTTTTAGATAAAAGTGCAATAAGTCCATTTTATATAGATAAATCATCATTTAATTATTTAAATACAAATTCAAATATAAATTTATATAATTTAAGAGCTTCAAGTGCAAAGAAATTTAAAAGTAGAATTAAAAAAGAAATTAATGATTTAAGTAAAAATTTTAGAAATCATTATCATAAAAATTTAGCTTATAATAGACCAATTGCTTGGATTAATAGACCAAAAAATGAGAATTTTTCTATTAATTATGTTTCTACTTTAAGTGAAATTAGAGATTTTTATAGAAATAAACAAATTAAATTAAGTAGAGAATATAATAATAATCCTTATAGAAGAAGATATGGGAATGATAATTATTATAATTTTGATGATTAATAATAATTTAAAAATATTTTTTGAAATGGGAAATAAATTTTTTTGAATAAATTATTAAAACATATTAATTGAAATTAAATTAATTAATTTTTTATCTTTTGAAAATTATATATAAATTAAAATTATAAAACTGTAAAAAATGGAAATCGAATTAAATCAAAGTTACTCAACAATTGATAATTCAATCTTATCTGAACAAAATCATTGTGGAAATTCCCAAGAATCAAAAATATCAAAAGAAATTGTAAATATCTTAAATTTAATCATTGAAAAAAATACAGAATTACCAAATTACTCAAAAAAAATGAAAAAACAAGGAAAAAGTTTTTTCAACGCAAAAAAAATTCCAAAAATTTCATTAAATGATTATTTAGAAAGGATAAAATCATATACAGAAATTGAAGATAACACATTAATCATTTCTTTAATTTATATAGATAGATTATTACAAAACACAAATTTAATTTTAACTCCATATAATATTCATAGAATTTTTTTTACTGCAATTTTACTTGCATTAAAATATAATGAAGATATACTTTTTGAATTTTCATTTTATTCAAAAATTGCAGGTGTTAGTATTAAAGAATTAAAAAAATTAGAAAATGAATTTATTGATTTAATTGATTTTTCTCTTTTTGTAGAAACAGAACAATTTGAGAAATATAAGCAATATCTTTTAAATTCATTAATAGATTAATTTTGTTTTTATTGTATACATTTATGCTCAATAATTAAATGATTATAAAAATTTTTTTGAATTAGTAATTATGTATATATGGTATAAACTTATTAAAAGTTTGATGTTTTTGATGAACTTTGTAAAATAATTAAACTTTGTTCTCAATAAGATTTAATTGTTATTTGTGCTTTATATAATTATACTTTTTTAATTTATACATAAAAATTTTTTAAAAAATATTATTTTAATATTTTTTTTTTTCATATTTAGCATAAAAACCAAATTATAAAAATTTTGAATGTCTAACAATTTAAAAAAAGAAAACAAATATTCTCAAATCGATAAAAAAGTTAAAAAATTACAAAGACTTTCAAGTATCATTTTAGAAAATAATAAAAATATAACAACAGATGAAAAACTTTCTACTATTTTATCTTTAAATACTTTAAAGAATGTTAAAACACATAAAAAATTAGTTTTAGAAGAATTATCAAAATTATTAACAAAATTTAAAGAATTTAATCAATTTATTCAATATAATCAAATTAAACAAACAACATTACAACATTTAATTGATTCAATGGAATATGAAAAATTTATGAAAGGATTATATATATTTAAAATTGGAGATATTTCAAATAAATTTTTCTTGATTTTAAAAGGAGAAATTATCTTTAGAAGTTTTAACCATAATAGAAATAAAGAAATTGATTTATATAAATTTAATTCTGGAAATTATTTTGGTGTTAAAACATTAATTTATGATAAAAAAAAAAATAAAAATGCTTATGTATCAGAAGAAACACATCTTTTTACAGTTGGAAAAGAAAATTTTAAAAAAATTTTAATAAAAAATTTAATAGAAACAGAATTAAGAAAGAAAGATTTTTTATATAAAACAATTCCAATTTTTTCAAAATGTATTCCATATAAAATAGAATGTATAATTAAAAATAATGTAACAGTTAAATTTTATTCAAGAAATGAAATAATTTATAATGAGGGAGAAAGAACAGGACATTTTCATATAATATATATAGGAAATGTAAAATTAGTAAAAAATTTATCTAAAATAAATAATTCAATATTATTTAATAAAGAAGAATCAACAAAAGAAATTATAAAAAAAACAGGAAATTTAAATTATACTGATTTTATACAAAAAGAAATTTCAAAAATTAAAGAATCAAATAATAATAATTATTATATGATAAATAGTAGAGAATTAACTACTTTAATAAATTTAACTTCAGGTGGAATTGGAGGATTAGAATTATCAGCTGGAATAGATAAATTTAAATATACTATGATTTCTGATTGTGATTTTTCTGTTATTTATGAATTAGATTTAATTAATATATTTGATTATTTAAATGATATTTTAAAAAGTTGTCTTCCTTTATTTATTGAATTAGAAAAACAAATTGATAATACTATTTTTAAAATTAAAAAAATTGAAAAAAATATTCTTCCTAAAACTTTAAGAAGATTTTCTACTTCTAATTTTAGTAAAAATAAAGTTAAAGAAATAATAGAAAAATTCAATGAAAGTAGTTATTATAATATTATTGATTCAATTAATAAAAAATTTGAAAAGAATATTGATGGATTTATTAAATTAAATAGTAAAAATAAGATTTTAAGTTATGAAAAAGAAATAGTTGAGGAAAGAAATCAGAGTAATATTTCTTTATCAAATCATTTAAATAATTATATTAAATCACCTTTATTTTCCAAAAACAATTCAAAACAAAATGTTAAATTTATTAAACATGAAAATAATTTAAATCCACTTTTTAAATTATATAAAAAAATAAAATTAGATAATAATAAAAAAAAAAAATCCTTATATTCAAAAGGGCCAATTTTTTCATCAATAAATTCGACAGATAATTTAAGAAAAAATAATAATGAAAAATTTCATATCAAATCATTTAAACATAATAATAATTCAGGTTCAAAATTATCTTATCGATTTAAAATAAAAAGTGAAGATAATTCAAAAGAAAGATTATATAATACAAGTCTAGATTTTGGAACTTCAAAAAATAAATACAAAAAATATTTTATAAATCCAAGATACAGTTCTCCCAAAAAATTCTATAAAATAAAAACTAAAATTTTAAAAACAAATAATTCAAATAAAATATTTTTTAAGAGTCAATCACAAAATGATATTTTATTAAATATAATTTCAAAAAAGAAAATAAAATATTATAATTCAGGCTCCTTTGATATTCCATTTTCAAGTGATTTGGAATAATATTTTTTAATAATTTTTATAATTATTATATTTTTTTTCTGATAATGATTTTTTTCTTTTTATATCTCTTTAATATTTCTTTTGAACAATATATTAAACTTAATTTTCAAACAAATAATATAAAATCTTCAGTTTTTCCAGATAATTTTCTTAATAATGATATATATATAAACATTCCAGTTGGAACACCAGAACAAATAATACCATTAAACATAAGATTACAATCTTATTTAACTTTTATAACAAGTGAAGATTTTAAAGAAGGAAATATAAAAAAATTTTCATACAATTCTTCTATGACTTTTTTGAAATTAATGAAAAGTAAATACTCTTTTTCAGGGAGAGAATATATTGAAGGATATAAAGTAAGTGATACAATAAAATTAGATAATTTAAAAATTGACAATTTACAATTTTTATTAATGGATAATATATCCTATTTACAAAGTGGAATTTTAGGATTATCTTTAAAAGATAATCATGATTCAATGAAAGATACTAGTTTAATTCATCAACTTAAAAAAAAAAAGTTTATCTCAAGTTATGCATTTTCTTTAAATTATTTAACAAATGAAAATGGAGAATTAATTATTGGAGAATATCCACATATATATAATAAAAAGTTTCATGAAAGTAATTTTGTTTATATGAAATCTGGAGTTAAAGGAAGTTTAATTAATTGGTTAATTGACTTTGATGATATAGTTTATAATAATTTAAAGATTAAAGGTATTAAAAAAGTTCTTTTAAAAATTGAATTTGGTTTTATCATTGGAACAAAAGAATTTTGTGAAGTTGTTCAAAAAGATTTTTTCAATCAAACTAATAAATGCAAACTAAATACTTTTAATAATATTTATAAATATTATATTTGTGATAAAAATATTGATATTAACAATTTTAAATCTTTATCTTTTGGTTTAAAAGATATTAAATATTCATTTAATTTTACTGGAAATGATTTATTTTTTGATTTAAATGATAAAAAATATTTTTTAATTTTTTTCCATGTTAATAATACAATAGTTAATGAATGGGTTTTTGGAAAACCTTTTTTTAAAAAAAATTTTCTTGTATTTGATTCAGATAGGAAAATTATAGGAATATATTTAAATAATAATAAAAATTTTTATAATTCTTTAAATTCAATATTAGTATATTTATTCGGGTTTATAATCATAGGTTTAGTCTTATATATATTTTTATATTTGAGAAAAAAAAAATTTTTTAGATCAAAAAGATTAAACGAATTAGAACTTTTATTAGAATATTAAAAAAAATAATACATATTCTGTGAGATATTTTTTATTTGATAATTAATATAATATTAAACTTTTAAATATTAAAAATTAAATTATTTTCTATTTTTTTTAAGATGACTTCTATTTCATTTGCTCTTATTTTCCTTGGTTTTTTTATTAAATAAATAAAAATAAAAGAAGAACAAAGTATAATTTATAATATAAATGTAAAACTTAAAAAATGAAATTTTGATAATGATTTAAATTATCTTTTATATAAATTCCAAATTTTTTGTTATTTCTATCAAAAGTCACAATATAAAGTTATCCATTAAATATTTTTAAATTTAAATTTAATATATATATCTTTCTTTAAAAGTTTAAAGTTATTTTGTTCATTGTAATTTTTTTGATTAAAAATTGAGATATAAAATTAAATATTTAAAATTTTTTGACTTTTTTTATAAAATTTAATTACTTTTTTATTAACAATTAATTATTTTTGCTTTTTTATTGTTTATTTTAAATAAAAATTTTTGAAATTATTGATAAAAAAAGTCAAAATTTAAAATGGGAAATAATCAAAATAAACAAGAAATAATAAAAGATCCTCAATTAAGACAATTAGAAAAATTATTATATGAATCATATAGAAAATTAAATTTAGATTTCACTGAAAATCAAATAACAACATTAAAATTAAAATTAAAAGATGCAGAAGGTTATTTTTTTACAAAATTTAATTTTCTTCTTTTTTTTAATAATGTATTATTTCAAGAAAATTTGAATCAATTATATAATAATTTTAATACAAAAATAGAAATATTTAGTAAAAAAAAAATAGATAAAATTTTTGCTTTATTATTAGCACTTGATGATGAAAGTGATTCTTTATTAAATGGTGAAAAAGTAGATTTTGATTCTTTATTTACAATAGCATTTGAAAAATTAGAAATTAATGTTTTAATATTTTGTGATTTATCAGGTTCTCAAGAAATAGAAATAAAAGAATTTTTTTCTCAATTAATTGATAATTCTTGTTTATATAAATCTGGAAGGAAATTTGATTGTACTTATTTTCTTCTTCCAACAACAGATTATTTTATTAAAAATTCTTCTACTTTAACTTATATTGTTACTAAAGATAAAGAAAATTTATCTAATGCTAATGAAAATTTAACTAAATTAATTGGTTTTGAAGGTTATCAAAATTTTCTTCAAGTTAAATATGAATCTACTAGTTCAAATAATTATTACGATAAATTTATTTGTAAATTACAACCAAAATTATCTCTTGTTATATTATTTTGTAAATTTAATGTTGAAATTGCAGATTTTGTTCCTGAAAATGAATACCAATTTTTAGCTATTGAAACTATGATAAAATTCTCTAATGAAAATATTTTTTATATTTTTATTGATAGTAATTTTTCTTATAATGTAAATTTTGATCTTTTTATTAATAAAATTCTAGCAAGTTATAATTCTAAAATTTTTAATAATAAAGATAGTGAAATTTATCTTAAAATTAAATTATATTTATCTCATAGTGAAGAAGAATTTATTTTTCCTAAATTTTTTCATAACATTGAAAAAATGATTTATGATTATTTTGAAAAAAAAACTGGAAATTTACCAAAAAATGCTTCTTTAACTATAGAATATAGTGAAATAAAAGGGAATAAAAAAGAATTATGTGATTATATAATAAGTAGAACAAAATATATTTTTAAATCTGATTTAGATGATTTTGGAAGTAATATTAATTTTATTCAATTTCAAAAAGCTGTCAAACATAATAAATTATTAAATAAATTAAATAAGGAGAAAATTATGAATAAAATTTATGAATTTTTAAAAGATCAAACTAATTATATAACAAATACAAAAAAAAGAAGAAAGGAATCTTTATGTCAAATTTGTAAAAATGGAATGATTTATGAAAAAGGAGAAAAAATAGATAAAGCTTATAAATCAAAATTTGAAGAAACCTTTTTAAATTCTTTATAAAAATATTTATTTATTTATTTATTTTATTTTATTAGTGAGCCTTTAAATTAAAAATGATTGTATTTAAAAATTAAAATAAAAACAAATTAAAGGACAAAAAGTTATTTAAAGATTAAAAGAAATAAAGAGATAATACTAAAAGAATCAGATTTTGAAAAAAAATTTTATTGAAAATATGAAGAAATAAAGAATTTATTAACTTCAAAAATAATGATTAAAAATATAATTAGAAATTTTAAATCAAATTTATGAAAATAATTTTCAAAATTATATAAATTTTATTATTTAAAACATTATATAAAACAATATTAAAATAATATTTATATTATTTATTGCTATTTTTTATTTTAGAAAAATAACTCATAAAATTTTGTTTTTTTCAAAAACTGTTAATTTATCTTCTCTCATAGGATACAAAAAATATTATTTATTTATAATAAAGATTACGATTAAGAATAAAATAAATATTTCGGCAAATTCATAGTTATTTTGACAATCTATAATTCATTGGAAAAATATTTTTTTGTTATTTTATAAATAATATTTAATAAAATGATTTTTATTTTATAAATAATATGTTATTTAATAAAGATTAAGGTGGTAATAAAGAATAAGAATAATCATATATTATACAAATTATTATTAAATAAATATAATTTATTTTTAAACAAATAATTATCTAAAAAAAATTATAAAAAAACCTATAAATTTATTTTATAGTTTTTATTCCATTAAACTTTTTTCAGAAATAATCTTTTTAGATTGTTTTTTTTTCAATCTTTTATCACTTTTATTACTATCATCATCTTGATTATCATCTTTTTTTTCACTTTCACTTTTTTTATCTTCTTCATGATTATCATTATTATTATTATCCTTATTATCATTTTTATTAGCATAATTTTCATTATTTTCATTATTCTTATCATTATTATCATTATCTTTATTATCTTTATTATCTTTATTATCATTATTATTATTATCTTTTTCTTCTTCATCATTTAAAGTTTCAATAGCATAAGTAATTTTAGGTTGAACTTTCCATAAATTATTTTTTCCTCTTAATTCAACAAAATGAGTTTCTCCAGGTTCAACAACAAAAACAATTTCATTAGTTCCTTCTTTTTCACCAACAAAATCAACATTAGTATTTGTAGCAATATTAATTTGTTCTTTCAATCTTTTATTTTTAGTATTATTTTCATAATAATAGCATAAACCAAAAGTATGTTTATAAATATAAACATCAATATCTAAATCTTTATTTTCTTTAGTATCTTTTCTTTTTTTTTTATTTCCTTTTTCTTTTGCTAATTTTTTTAAAGTTTTTTCTCCAAATTGAATAGAACTTTGATAAGAAAAAATTAAATTATATTCATTAACTTCAATATGTTTAATTAAAATTAATTGACTTTGACCAGGACCAACTTCAATATGATAAGAAGTACCATGAAAAGGAGGTAATAATTGTAATCCTTCAAATTTAGTATATTTAACATCTTCAATTAATTTTGCATCTTCTTCTAAATTTTCAACATAAATATAAGAATAACCTTCAATTGTACTTCCAGAATATTTTCTACAATTTGGAGCTCCATCTTGATCAAATCTTAACATTAAATTCTGAATTTTTGCACATGATATATATATTTTTTCTAATATTTTTGGATATAATTTTGCTTCTATTTCTATTAATTCTACTTTTTCATTTGAATAACATGATATTACATAAGGTGTATTTTCTTTTATTTTTGATAATTCACAAAATATTAAATATTCTCCTGGTAATAATTCTTTTTCTAAACAAATTTCTCTTTCTTGTCCAATTTTTCCTTCAATATATTCTACATTATTTAAATTATCTCCAATAATTCTACTTATAATCATTCTTGATATTCCATAAATATATTCTTTTGTAATAGGATCTTTTTTATCTTCTTGAATAAAACTAATACAACATTGAATAGGTTCATGTATTTCAATAGCATTTTGAACTTTCATTAAAACTAAAGAATATTTTTCTGGTTTTTGATAAATTTGTAAAGAAGTATATTTATAATCTTCCATATATTTACAAATTTTAATTTTAGAAAAATAATGTTTAAAATCTTTTAAATTCATAAAAAAACAATTAGATCCATTTTCATATTGTAATCTTTCTTTAAATTCCGGAGTCCAAAAACTAGAATAATCACTCCAATCTCCAATCCAACCGATAGTACTCCATAAATTTCTAATTTTTATTATAGTTTTATAATTTTCATCATTATAAGGAGTATTAGCTAAATTAGAACTTCCAGAATTAATTTCTTCAGGAGTTAAAGTATAAACAAATAAAATAGCATATTCATAATTTTCTTTTAAACCTAATTCTTTTAATAATTCTTGACTAGCTTCTGTATCTCCTGCACTAGCTAAAATTAACCAATGATTATTAAAAGCTTCAATTAAAGCTTGAATTAAATCATCATTTGAATTATCTAAAGTTATTACTGGAGCATATGTTAAATCTCTTAAAATCCCTTCTACTTGTTTATTATCTATATTATTATATGATCCATATGCTTTTGCATAACATTTTTCTAAAATTTGAACCCATAATAAATTTTTATTACATGATGAAAAACATAATGAATTATTACTTTTAAAAAAAGGAAAATAATCATCTATTACTATTTCTTTTAATAATCCATCTTTACATATATTTACTGAAAATATACCATTTTTATTCTTTGTTCTTGATATAAATATTTTTTCTATTCTATTTGGAAATTCTGCTAAAGCACTTATTACACTTATAAAATTTGAATTTGAAAATTCTCCTGGTTTTATTTCTGTTACTTCTATTTGCTCTCCAAATATTCTTTCATAATTTAATAATTCACTTTCTCTTTCCCATTTTATTTCTCTAAATCTTTTCTGTAAATTTGTCTTTTCTATATTTAATACTAATCCTTTTGGAATTTTTATTATATTATAACCTTTTATTAATGTATTTTCATTTGGAGGAAATTGTTCATCAAAAAATTTTTGATTTGTATTATTTATTTCTTTCAATATTTCATTATATGATTGATTTATATTATTTATATCCATTATTTTTTTAAATATATGTTTTAATATTTTTGAAACATTTTTTTTATCTGATAATATAGTTCCAACTTTTAATTGTAAAATATCATGTTTTTGAATTAAGTGATTTTTAAAACTTGTCATTTCATTTATATGAGTTGAAGTTCTTTTTGAAGTTTGATTTTCACTTTTTGTATAATAACTTTTTTCTTTACTTGAATTTGAATCTTCTTGTCCTAAATTATTTGGTTCTATTATTTGAGATTCACTTTTATTTGAAGTTCTACTTGAATATGATGAACCTGATTCTGAATTTGAATCATTCACCATTTGTTGAAGATTAAATAAGGAACCTTCCATTTAATTTTTTATTTTTGTTTTTTTTTATTTTATTTAAAAAATGAAAAATATATTAAATTTATTTATCTTATTTATCTTGATAAAAAAAATAAAAAAAATCTAAAAATATAAACATAAAAAATAAAAAAATAAATAAAAATAAAATATCTTTTTTTTTGAATAAATTTATCATAATAAAAAATCATTTTTCAATTTTTCTAAAAACCTAATTCAAAAAATAAAAAGCATAAAATAAAATAAAAGACAAAAAAAAAATTATAAAAAAACGGAAAAAAAAAACAAAAAATAATTTACTGTGTATTTTCAGTATCAAAATAAGTTTCAAGTAATTTAATAGTTTTTTCATAAACAACTTCAACAGGATGATATTGTAAATTTTCTAAAACATCAAACATACCTAATTCTTCAACTCTAGTAACAATTTTATTAACACCATCAACCATTAAATATTTTTTTCCAAAAGCTAATAAATTACCAAAAGCTTCTAAACTAACAGCTAAATATTTAGCATCTTTCATTTTTAAACATTTACAAATTAATTCAATAATATGTTGTTCAATTAATATTTGCATTAAAATAGGTTTTTCTATTGAAGTTAAATTACAAACAGCCCAAATTGCTTCTTTTTGAATTTCACTATCATCTTTTTCAATAACATCTGATAATAAAGGTAAAAAATGTTCTGTAATTAATATTTCTATTTGCTTTTGTGTTCCTGCTGCAATATTACTTAAAATCCAAGCTGATTCTTTTCTTATTGATTTCTTTTGATTATAAATTGTTTGTTTTAAATAATTTAAAACACCATTATCTATTAATAATTGTGTTTGATTTGCATTTCCACTTGCAATATTTCCTATTATTCTTAATACACTTAATACTATATGAGATATTTCTAAATTAAGAAATTTAAATAATGTTGGTAATATATTAGAATCTAAAATAACATTAATTGATTTTTTATAATTTTCTGTCATAAATGATAAAACCCAACAAGCATCAATTAAAAATTCAGCATCTTCATTTAATAAATTTATACCTCTAATAACATGAATAATACAACTTTCACAATTTTCATATTTCATAATAGGTTTAACTTTTAAAAAATTAGAAATAGCCCAAGTACAATTTTTAATAAGAGAATTTCTTTGAGTTGTAGAAAAAACATTAATAATTTTATCAAAGCCTTTTTGTTGTATAATTTGTTCTCTACTTTTACTTGAATCTCCAGCTAAATTTCCTATAGTCCAAACAGCTTGATTTTGTAATTCTTCTATATGAGAATCAACTAAACTTATAATTTGATTTAATCCTCCTTTAACAATAATAGTATTTGCTTGATCTGATGTTCCTGATGCAATATTTGTTAAACACCATAAAGCTTCATATTGAAATTCTGGATATGAATTATTTAATAAATTTATAAAATCAGAAACTAAATTAAAATCTATTATTTCTTGAATAGGAGGATTTGTTGGAAAAGATAACATTTTTCTTAAAGAAACTAATCCTTGATATTTACTTGATATATCATCTTTTCTAAATAATTCTATACTTTTTATTAAATCTTCTGGATTTATTATCATTTGATTACATTTTTCATATAATTCTAATGGTATTGTTAATTTATTTCTTAATGATTCTATTTTATCTACATTTATTTTTTGTCTTATTCTCCTTTGCATAAATATTTTTGATCTTTCATCTTGAGTTCTATTCAATTCATTTGATATTGCTGATTGTTTTAATTCTGTAAAATTTTCTGAATTTGAATATTTTTCTTGTCTTTGTTGTAATTTTTTTTTTATATCATTCTCTGGTGTTGTTTGACTTGTTGAAAATAAATTTGATTGATTTGACTCTTGTGGATTTGACATTTTTTTTTTTGTATGATAATTTTTTTTTTTGATAAATTTTTTATTTATATGTTTTAAGGATTTGGATTATTTTTTTTTAAATTTTTTATATTGTTTTAAATTTTTTTTTTATAGAGGTTTTTTACTTTTTTTATTGGGTTTTTTTATTTTTGCATGTGTGTAAAGAAGTTTTTATTATTTTTTTTTAAATTTTTTTAATAATTATTTATTTATTTTCATAATAGTTAAAAAAAATACAAAATAATATTTTTTTCTATGAAATTAAATTAAAAAAACTATAAAACTTTAAATCTTTGTTCTTTTGATTGCTCTTCATAAAGTATTTCACCAATTTCTTCAATTCCTCTTTTAATAATATTTATAGATATATCTTTATCTAAATCAAAAATATTTAAAGTAATAACTTCTGATGCAATAAAAGAACCAATTAAAGAAAAAAATATAATTAATATATTATTTATTGTCCATTTATATTTTTCAAATATTGAACTAACTATATTAACTGATAAACTACATAATGTTTTTCCTATTATATTATAACTTGGTCTTGAAAGTTCAGTCACTCTTAATCTACATAAATTTAAAAGACAAGTAACTAAACAATATATTAAAATTATTAAAATTTTATAATGATTATCTATTTGAGGAATAAGAATTAAAGAATTATCAAATATAAATGTATAAATTAAAACTATTAAAATTCCAAATAAACCTTCAAAACATAAAATAAAAGTAATTTTCAAAAAATAATTATAATTTAATTTTTTTTCTAATATATAAAATAAAGATTCAAGATATTGAGATTCAATTAAAATAATTATTTCAGAAATAATTATTTTATTTGAAGATATATTTTGAATTAAATTAATAATTAAAGAAATTATATATAATCCATATCCAACCTTATGATATTTGTATATTTGAATATTTAAATATAAATATTCATTTAAACAAATAAAAATACATAAAAATACTAAATTATAATTTTCTTTTAAAACTTCACTTTTTTTTCTATATATCTTAAAATTCAAACAACCTATAAAATCACAAAAAGCAGTAATAAAAATCATAAAATATATTTTTACATAATAATTATAACTTTTTGTTTTTATCTTTGATTTAAAACCATGAATTTTTTTATTTTTTCTTAATAAAAAATATCTTTGAAATAAATAAAAAAATAAAGATAAACTTTCTCCAATAAACATTAAAAAAATTAAAATTGAATTACTATCGAAATATTTCATTTCAATATATTT
>JAJJKW010000480.1:0-23907 GCA_023805745.1 Isotricha sp. YL-2021b | reverse complement strand
CCCCAATCCCCAATCCCCAATCCCCAAATCCCCAATCCCCAATCCCCATGTATAAGGTGAATAATATTTTTTTATCAAATTAATTTTGTTTTATAATTATTATTTTTAATTTGATTCTTTTTAAATTTTATGGAAATTATTATAATTAAAAATAATAAAAAAAAATATAAAAATGTCAACACCACATTCAAAAAAAAAAGCTAAAATAAACCTTTCAAAAGGAGAAAATTCTTTAGAATTTAATAATTTTTCATTATATAATCCTCATTCCATTTCTAATAGTACAATAACTCAAACTTTTAGAAAAAATAATTTTAATTTTGAACATCCAAGTTTAATTATTAATAAATCTCATAGAAGTGGAAATAGAAATATTTATTATAAAAATAATAATCATAATTCTTATTGTAAAAATGAATTTGATAATTTTGAAAGTTTTGATTCTGATTTTACTTGTGATAAAGTTAGAAAAATTAGATTAAAATTATATGAAAATTTAAAAGACCAAAAATTATTTATGACAAAAATAAGGAAAAAAAATAATAATAAAGCACAAAAATTTTATACAAATTCTTTATTAGATAAAAAAAATACAAAAAGTGAAAATATATCAATAATAAATTTTAATAATAATTATAGTAATTATCAAACTAGAAATAATTCAGAATCAATTAGTTTTACTCAAGAAATTAGACTTCAAAAATTTTTACCTTCGATTTATCAGAATGAATATAAAAATATTAAATTAATTTCAAATAGAGGAGAAACTATTCAAACTTTTAAAAATTCAGTTAATGCTTTAAGACAATCAAAAATTAAAAATAGTGTAATAGATGAAGTATATAAAACCGAAAGTGAAAAAATAGAAAAAGAAAATACTAAGATTAAATTAATTAATTATAATTTCAAAAAAAATAAAGATTTATATGAAAAATATAATAAAACTTTTGGGAAATTTCTTTTAGAACTAAATAGAATTGAATCTGATGAATATGTTAAATTATATCAATTATTTTTAGAAAAAAGTAAAAAGAAAAATGAAATCAGGGATTTAAAATTTACAATTCAACTTTAATAAATCAAAAAAAACAATTTATTAAAGTAAAGGTATTATTATTTGAAATGAAGTATAATATAAAAGATTTAAGTGAAATAAAAGATAAGAATTTATTATCTAAATATGGATTATCAAATATAAAAAAAATATATGAAGGAAGTTATAATAATAGATTTTATTATTATGATAATACAAATGATAATAATAAAGAATATATACAAAATATTAATCCTCCAATTTTTGAAGATTTAGATGATTTTGATGAAATTTTTAGAAGAAAACAAATGAGAATTCTTGATTTATGTATTTTTTATATTGAAAATAGAAATTTTGACTTATTACATAAAGAATTAAATTTTCAAAATGAAATTTATAATAATTCTTATGAAGAAATAATTAATGAAATAAATTTAAAAAAAGAAAAATTAAATGATGCTAAATTTCATTATAATTTCTTATTAGATTTTAAAAATGATTTAATTAAACAATTTCAAATTTCTGAAAAAGAAAATTTAATGTTAAATGCTAAAAATAAATTATTAAAAATAATAAAAAACCCATTAATTCAAAATTATGCAATAAAACATTTTTATTTAAATTATGATTTTTTAAAAGTAAAAGAAACATATGGAAAAAAGCAAAATATATTAATTGATTCATTGCTTTTTTTTGAAAAATTAATAAATGGAATAATGGAAGATGAAAAAAATTATAAAAGTACAGAAGAAAAAATAAACTTATATATAAAAGCAAAAAAGAAATATTCTGTAATAAAAGGAATTATGAAAAATAAATTATTTGTTGAAGAAATGAGAATTAAAAGAGAAAAAGAAATTGAAACAATTTTAGCAAGAAGTAACAAAATTTTTATTAAACCAACTCATAAAATAGATAATAAACCAAAATTCAAAGTTAATATAAAAATTAAAAATAAAAATCCTGATATAAATCTACAAGAAAATAATTTAAATGATCAATTAGATAATTTAATTACATATTGATAATTAAAATATATTTAATAAAAAAGTATAAATAAAAATTATAATAAATATAAAAATTCATATAATAAATTAAAAATAATATTTATTTTTTATAAAAAAAAGAGAAAGTTGGAATAGAAATATTAAATTAGAAGAAATAATTAAAAAATTGGAAAAGAATAAAAGAAAATGAATGGGAGAGAAATAAATTTCAGAAATAAAAATAAAAAAATTGAAAAAGAATTGTTCAATTTTAACTTTTTTAGATTTGTCTAATTTTAATAAATAATACTACAAAATTAAGAAATATTTTAAATAGTTTAAAAAATTATAATATAAATATTTATAAAAGATGATAAATTAATTAAATTAAATATCAATAATTAAAAGTGAATAAAATAATTTTATTTCAAAAAAAATTAAAAATTTCACTAAATTAAAAAATAATTATTTTTTAAATCAAAAAATTAAAATATCAAAATGAAAAAAATACTATCACCAAATACAATTATTCAAAATTTACAAAATAAAGATTCCCAAATAAAAACCGAAGCATTTTCCAATATAAAAATATTAGGAGAATCATTTAGACAAGAAAAATTTCGTGAAGAAGTTTTACCATATATAATAAATTGTATAGATATAGAAGATGAAATAAGTACTTTAGAAATAACGAAAAAAATAAATATAATAATAGAATGTATTGGTGGTAGGAAATATATAAATGATATTTTCCCTTTAATAGAAATGATTTTTCATTGTGATGATTTAGATGTTCGTAAAGAATTAATGGAGAATTTAAATAATATTTTTTCAAATTTAAGATTTTATGAAATTGAAAAAGAAGTTGTTGATTTAATTAATAAATTATATGATTCAGAAGAATTAAATTTAGAAATTGGATGTCTGGATTTAATTTCAATTACTTTTGATAAATTTAGAAAAGAAAAAAATAAAACTGATATATTGGAAATATTAGATAATTTTATTGAATCAGATGTAACAATGATAAAAGTTAAATTTTCTCAAATTTTAAAAAATATTATTAAATATTTAGAGAAAGAAGATATTGAAGATTTTTTTAATAAATTAATTCAAGAAGAAAGTGATTCTATTAGAATTAATTTAATTGATTCTATATTAGCATTAAAAACAATGAAAAATATAATTGATTATGATTTTTTTATTCAAGATTCTATTGAAAAATTATCTGATGATGAAAGTTGGAGAACAAGATTAACAGTAGCAAAAAATTTTTCTAGTTTATTAGGATTTATTCCTTTATTAAAAAATGATGATTTTAAATTGTTTTTAATTGATACTTTATATAATTTAATTAGTGATGATGAATCTGAAGTTAAATCTTCTATTTGTAATTCATTAGAATCTTCATGTAAAGTTCTTTCTAATGATAATTATTTTAATAAAATATTTGAAAAATTAAAAGATCTATGTAATGATAATATTGTTTTTGTTCGAGAAAGTTTAGCAAATAATTTATTATTAATATGTAATATTGTTGGTAAAAATCAATTTGAAAAATATATTATCCCAATTTTTTCTCTATTAATCAAAGATAGTGAATTAAATGTGAGAATGATATTAATGAATAATTTAGATAAGTTTAATAAAAATTTCAAAAATGATCATGAATTTTTTAAAGATATTATTCCTTATATTAAAGATATTGCCAAAAGTGAAAAATGGAGATTAAGAGTTGAAATTTTAGAAACAATTTCAGTTTTTTCTAAAGTTCTTAATAAAAATTTATTTGTTGAAAATTTATCTGATTTATGCTTTGATTTACTTAAAGATCCAGTTTATGAAGTAAGAAAAAAAATGGGTGAAAATTTAAAAATTATTTTTGAAAATATAAATGATAAAAACTTTAAAAATAAATTTATTGAGAAAATTACTGAAATATCTCATTCAGAAAATTATTTAATTAGAAATACAGTTAATTTTGTCATTTTAGAATTATTAAACGAAAAAAAAAATTTAGAATTTATTGAAAATAAATTAATCGATTTAATTATTGAATTATCTAAAGATAAAATTGCTAATATAAGGTATAATACAGTTATTATAATGAAAAAAATTTCAAAAATGTCTTCTAATAAAAAAGTAAATGATATAATTAAAAATAGACTTAAAGAATTCAAAAGTGATACAGATATTGAAGTTATTTATGCTTTAAATGACAAATAATGATTATATTTTTTTTTATTTATATAATATTTATTATTGTATAATTATTTATTAAAAAAAATTTTTTTTAATATAAAAGTATAAAAATTTTTGAAAAATATTTTTTTTTTTTTTTTAAAATCATATTTCTATGATAAATATATTAAAATTTTACATTAAAAAATATGGAAATCAGAAATTCAAATTTTAAAATGGGTGTATTTAAAAAGTTAGAAGCACCAAAATTAAAAACAGGTTTTGGAACAAATTTCTCAAGTATGCTTGGGATTAAATCCAAAGAAATAGATGATTTATTTTCAGATGATATAGAATATAGTCAAATAATAACAAGAAATTTGTCATATAATAATAATAAAAAGAAAAAAAATATATTTGATAATTTGGTGAAAGGAAATGAGAAAATTCAAAAGGAAGAAGAAGAAGATGATAGTCAAATTAATTATAATCCTTTTTATCAAATAAAAAATAAAACAAGTCAAAATTTTTTTCTTCATCAAAATCCGTTATCAAGAAATTATATTAGAAAAAAATATTCAAATAGAATAATTAAATCAAAAAATCAATTAAACAATAAAACAATGCCATTCATAAATACAAATCTAAATAATTCTAATTATAATATAAAAGAAAAATTAAGTACAAGATCAATAAACATTACTCAAGATACTACTCCTTCAAATATAAATATACATAATATTTCTTATGAAAGAGAAAAAAATAATATTAATCAAAAAAAAACAAATAATTTTTTTTTAACAAGTTTCATTGATAATAAAAGTAATAATAAAATGAAAAGTAGGAATATAAGATTAAAAATAAGTCATAAAAATATTCCAAAAAAACTTTTAGATTATTCTATTATAAATATATCACAAAATCAAAATGAATTTTCAAAAGAAAAAAATGAGGAAAAATCAGAAAGAAAAAAAATTAGTATTTCTAATGATGAAAGAAAAAAAAATACTCGATTATTAAAGAAAAAAATTTTAGATATTGAAGAAAAAGGACCAAATATCAAATTAGGTTTAAAAGATATTTTAAAACAATGGCATTATTTTCCTATAATAACTCCTTCTTTTCAAAGAGATATTGGTGATATAATTGATAAAAAAATTCATATTTATAGAAATGGAAAGTATGATTTTGAAACTTTATATGACAGCAAAAAATTTCTCAATGTTTTAAATAATTATTGGAATTATAGAGAAGAAAAAAAAATTAATAAAAAAATTTTTGCACAACAAAAAAAGACTTTAGAATATATGAAAAAGAAAATCAGAGGAGACATTTTAAATTCAAAAATGAAGTTTAACATTTCATTAAATCAACTTAATTAAAAATTTTCTTGGAAAGAAAATTGTTATGTATATGTATGAATAAATTTAGGTTTTATTAATATTAAATTATTTTTATTTATTTATTTAGTAATATTTGGGTATTATTTTTAAAAATAAAATATAAATTAGTTAATATTTATTTAATTGCTTTTTGATTCTTAATGACATTTATTTCAAAAAAGCAAGATTAATAAGTTTAATTTTAATATATATTTTATTTTATAATTCAATTAATAAATTAGAACAATATTTATAATATATTATTCTATACTTTTTCATTGATATTTTTTTTATTAGATCCAGGTTGAGTGCTATTAGCAGATAAATTATTTATATCATTTCTATTACAACAATTATTCAATTTATCATGATTTAATTCAATTTCTTCTTCAAATTTTTTTTTGAATAAATCAATATATTCTAAATAATTATTGTTATTTTTCGAGAAAAAATTCCCACAATTAACAATAACTTTATTAAATTGAATTCTCTTAACCACACTTTTTAAATTATCAAACTTTTCATCAAAATTACCATAATTATTATCTAAATTATTTTCATCAAACAAATCATTAAAAATACATTTTTTAATATTAATTACATTTTTATTATTATTATTATCATTATTATTTCCTTTATTTTCTCTTAAAGGAGAAAGCATAACAGTATCTAAAGCAAGAGGTAAATCAGGTTCAACTGCCATAATCTCATTTGGATCATTCATTAATTTCATTTTCTCAATTTCTTTATTTTCATTATTATTATTATTTTCATTTTTTTCTATTATTTTTAATAAAGTAGTATTTTCTCTTAATAATTTAGATGAATTTCTTAAATGATTATTATTATTATTATCTAATTTATTTACATCATTTTTTTCTTTTTCTCTTTCTGTTTTATTTTCATTTAGTATATTTGTATTAGTTTGATATTTTAATAATTTACTTAGTTTATTATCTCTTTTTATATTTTGGATTTTTGAATTTTGATTTTGGGGAAAATTTGACAAAAGTGAATTTGAATTTTTTTTATATATACTTATTATTTTTTTTGATTGTTGGTTATTAATGTTATAATTATTTCTGATTTTCTTATCTTTACTATAATTTTTATTCTTTATATTTAATTTTGAATTAAAATGTGAATTATCATTTTTCATTAAACCTAAAATTTGTTTTTGTATATTATTAATAAATTGATTATGTGTTTCTTTATTTTTTTCATTTTTTTTATTATTGTTTTGATTTTTACTTTGAATTGTAGTAACTATTGAACTTTCATTATTTAATTTTGTTTTATTTTTGGATAAACTATTAATTCTATCACTTTTTAAATTTCTATTATTATTAATATTTTTGTTATTTTTTGGTTTTGAACTTATTTTTTCTCTTTTAGAATTTTCATTTTTATTCTTATTATTACTTTTTAAAATTTTATTTAGACTTGAATTTAATGGACTTTTTTTTTTAATTCCATATTTAATTAAAAAAGAAGAATTAATTGGTTTTCTTTCTTTATAATCATTAATAAGAAAATTAGAAGAAATCATTAATTTTTTTTTATCAAAAATAGATTGAT
Source organism: Isotricha sp. YL-2021b (assembly GCA_023805745.1). Taxonomy (NCBI): domain Eukaryota; phylum Ciliophora; class Litostomatea; order Vestibuliferida; family Isotrichidae; genus Isotricha; species Isotricha sp. YL-2021b. Next base: position 16,747 of record JAJJKW010000480.1, on the reverse strand, counting down.
TTAAAATATAATTATTTGAAACTCTTGATAATTGAGTTAAATTATTATTTATTGAATTTTGAGTTGCATTATTATAATTTGTATAAATTAAATTATTTGAAATATTATTTTTCTGTTTTCTATTATGAATTTCATTTCCATTTGTAATATAAGAATTAGTTAAATGAGATTTTTTGCTTTTATAAAGAAATTGAGAAGGATAAGGATTTGAATTTATATTAATTGGTTGTCTTTTATTCGATTTATATGGAACAGTTGAACTTTGGATTTGAGAATTTTGGGAATTTTTCATTAAAATAATATTTATTTATTTTAATAATTTTTTATTAAAAATCATTATTTACTTAACAGTAAATAAAAATTATCTTATGGAATATAAATTAATATAAAATATTTATTTTTAAGAAATAATTATTTATTTTTTAAATGTCTAATAATGAAGAAGAAAATGATTATTTTATTTTTTCTGGAACTATTGATTCTTTCAATAGAAAACAAAATGATGAAAATAAGTATTCAAAAATCAAAAAAACAATCTTTCTTATATTTTTAGGACAAATTTTAACAATAATATATTCAATAAATGAATATTTATTAAAAATAATAAATGAACAATTTAAATTTCCAATTTTATTTAATTCTCTTTATTTAATTGCATTAGGAATTTTTTGGATAATTTTTCAACATGGATTTTCAAAAATTCCTTTATCAAATTTAATAATAATAATATTTCTCACACAAAATATATTTTTTAAATCAATAATTATATATAAAGAATTTCCTTTTGATTTTTATTATCTTTATTTTCCTTTGACTATTATTTTTACAATATTTTTAAATTTATTTTACTTGACAAAAAATAACAATTCAATAATTCATTTAATTGGAATTATTATAGTTTTATTTGGAATTTCATATACTTATTATTTTACAGATTTAAGTCTTGATAATTTAAAAAGAATAAAAGATTATTATATTTCTTTATTATTTATTATTATTTCTTCAATTTGTTTTAGTATAACTATTATTTTAATTCAGAAATATTTAAAAAAATCAGAATTTAAAAAATTTTTTCCTTATTTAGGTATTATTGGAGGTTTAATTCTATTTTCTGAAAGTTTTATTTTTATGGAGCCAATTGATTATCAAAAGAAAAAAAGTATTGAATTAAAAGTTTTATATTTAATTTTATTTTTTATTTTTAATTCTTCACTTTTTATTATAATTTATCCTTATTTTATTATTAGTATTTCTGCTGGGATTTTTAATATAAATTTATGTACTTACGTTTTTTGGTATTTTATAATAGAATTAATTTTTGGAAAAAACTCTAAACTTCATTATTATATTGGTTTTATTATTATATTATTTGGGATTTCAATATTTTCAATTATAAATAAAAGTTCAAGAAAAGAAAAAGAAATTCAAATGCAAAATTAATATTCCATTGATAACAATGAATAAAAAGTTAATTCTTTTTTTAAAATTAGAATAATAATTTAAAAAAAAAATATAAATAAAAAATATAATATCATATATAAAATTTAATATAAAAAAAAATATCCCCAAAACAATAATTAAATAAAAACTAAAAATCTCCATTCTAAAAATCCAAAGAACTTCAAAAAAAAAAAAATAATAAAATAAAAAACATATATAAAAAAATCCAAAAAAATAAAAAAAAAAAAAAAAATGAGAACATCCCTTCTTTTTTGTATACTAACCATAGTAACATCAAAGAATCTTCGTTTTTTAAATGGTGCCTCTCCAAGTGCAGGTCAAATAAAAGGACTAGCAAACTTTGATAAAGCAATGGGTAAAATAAATGGTGTAATAGATACATGGGGAAAAATAACATCAGCATTTAGAACAACAACAAGTACAACAATAAGAGCAAAACTTAATATAGAAGGATATTCAAAATTTGATGGAAGAGCAACAATGATTTTATATAATGGAATTGAGAGAGATTATTGGAATTCAAGAAAAATGAAACAATTATTTCAAAGAGTAAAATTAAAACCAGATGAACAAAGAACTTTAAAAATTGTTATTGAAGATGCTGAATATGCAGATAAATCTGTTTGGAATAATATTCAAACTTTACATAATCCAGATGATCCAAATAATAAAAGTGGTTTAAATTTCTTTTCTATTATTATTAATAATATTGGAAATGGTGATGATGAATTAAATGTTCTTATTACTCAAATTAATACTAAATTAACTTTAGCTCCTGATATTTATGTTATTAATAGAGATAGATCTTTTGTTGGTGGAATTTATGGTGATTGTAAAGATGAATTTAAAAAAGTTCCTAAAAGCTTAACTATGAAAGATTTAGAAAATGTTATGACTTTCTTTAAAATTTTCTTTGTTCATCATATGTGTAACTTTTTAGGTTATAAAATTAGCTTACCATCATAAAATAATTTATTATTAGAATAAAAAGGATAAAATGAATTTTTTTGATTAAATTTTGTATTTTTTTTTTTAATTTTTTTTCTTTCAAAATAAAAATATTTTATTATATAAAATAACTTTAATATTTTATTATTTATAAAAGAACTTTATAACATTAAATACACAATTCCATTAATCTTTTTTTATTATAATATTTTCAATGATATCATTATTTATACCAATTAATTAATTTTTTTTTTCATTAATGTACAAGTTAAATGAAAATCCTTTTGAAAAATATATTAAATAATTTTTTCAATATTTTTATAAAAAAAATTAAAAATATAAAAAGATTAAAAATGTCTAAAAACGAATTTTCAAAAATTGAATCATTCAGAAAAATAAATAATAAATTAGGTTTTGATTCTACTAAAGAGTTAGAAAAACATCCATCAGCAAAAAATTTACTTAATAAAGAGGGAGAAAAATTATCAAATAATAATATCAATTCTTTTTCTTTAAATAACAATTTAAATAAAAATAGCAATTCAAAATCAAAATATTCAATAAAAATTTTGAACATTGAAACGGAAATTGCAAATAAAGAAACTTTTTTTATTAAAGACCCTCAAAATACCAATTTAAATAATAATAATAAATTATTAAATATTCTTCCTCAAGAAAAATTTATTGTTTCTTTTTCTGATGCTCAAAAAGAAATTGATAATGAAATTACAATTAGTATCATTAATGGAAAAGGTTTTAATGTTATTGAAGAAAAATTATCTTCTTATTTGAAAATAAAATAAAAATATATGAAAATAGATTTTTCTAAAAAAAAAGGGTTTTCCCTTTATTTATGTAAAATAGATATTTTTTTGTAGGGTATTGATATAACATTATTTTTGTATTTATTGGTTTTTTTTTAATAATATTTCTAATTACGGAAAAATAAGAAAAGTTTAATAAATGTATAAAAAATTAATGGATTAAATTTTTCTTCATAAAATATGGAATAGTGGGTAATTTTTTAAATAATATATTAATAATATTAACTAAAACTAAAAGTGTTATTCTTTTTATAATTTTTTTAAAAGAAAAATATTGTTTTTCTATTTTTAATATATTATTCTAAAATAAATAAATTAAATTCATGTCATTTTGTTTATCTGGAAATTATTCATTTTTTATATTTAAGATAGATAATAGTTTTATTTTTTAAATATTTTATTTGAAAATAAAATTAATAATGAAGATGCAAATAAAAATAATCTTATCCTAATATTTATGTATTGGTTAAATTATAGTAATATTTGGAGATATTCAAAAAAAATTAACCTAAATTAAAATAAATAAAATGTTTATTTTCATGAGAGACATATAAACAAAATTTCATCCAAAAACACTATTTAAATAGAATTGTATTTCTTATCAAATTCATCTCTAATATAAAAAATAATATTTTTTCAATATTATTGGAATCCATTTTTTTTCTTACTACTTTAATTTCATCTTTTTGAATATCTTCATTCATATTAGATTTTTTATTATTGTTTTTCCCTCTTTATTAAGATTTATTATATCAATCTTATTTAAAAAATAATTTTTCCCAAATCATTTATTTTTTTTTAATTATTATCCGAGAAATTAATTTTTGGGAAAAAATATAAAAGAAAAATTTAAATTTAATTTTAAATAAAAAAAAAACATTTTTTTTTTAAAATGATAAATAATAATTTAGATATAATTTTAAAAGATTTACTTTCAAACCCAGAAGAAACTAAAAAAATTGCATTTAAAGGAGTTTTACAAGGATTAAATTTAAATAAAAAATTTATTCAAGATATTCCTAATCCAACATATAATTATAATAATAATATGAATAATAATAATCAGACTAATTTTCAGAAAAATTATACAAAAACAAATTCAAATAATAATAACAATCAAAGGAAAGAAAATTTAAATCAAAATATAAATTTTAAAACTGCTAATTCTTCGAATTTAGAAAAAATCCAACATGAAAATCCAAATAAACAATATGAAAAAGACAATTTAACAAAATTACTTGAAAGTATTGACATAAATGAAATATTCAATGATGAAATAGATGAAAATCCTTCTGTCCAAAATAATAATAATAATATAAATACAAATATTAATCAATCAAAAGAAAGTTTATCATTTCATTTAATAGAAGAAAACAAAACAAATCACAAAAAAAATAATGAACTAAAAAATAATAATAATATATCACTAAATTTACCAAACAATACAGAAAACCAAAATAATAATAATAATAATAATAGTAATAATAATAATAAAAATCAAAATGAAAAAAACGATACTTTAGACAATATAGATCTTCAACAACTTTTCAACTCTCCTTCAAATTCCTCCTTATCAAAATTAGAAGAAAAAAAAAACAATATAAAAAACCCAGAAATAAAATCCTACGAAGCTAAATTAAAAGAATATCCAGAAGACAATGAAATATCTTTTTTGGAAAAAAAAATAAATAAAAAACCAGAATATATAAATAATAATCCTTCTGAAAAATATTATAATATACAGAATACAATAATAGAAACAGAAAAAAATATAATAGATCAAAACATACCTTTATATTCTCCTTCATCATCAAAGCCATCAAACCATAAATTAGCATCATTAAAAGAATGGTCTCGTCCATTTGAATGGGATTCTGATGTAGATAAATGTAATTTACATATATTTGGTTATAAAAAATTTCGTCCAAATCAAAGAGAAATTATAAATGCAAATTTAAGTGGAAGAGATATTTTTGTTTGTATGCCAACTGGAGGAGGAAAATCTCTTACTTTTCAAATTCCTTCTATTATACAATTTGGAGTTACTTTAGTTATTATGCCTCTTTTATCTTTAATTCAAGATCAAATTTCTTTTTTAACTGGTTTAGGTATTAAAGTTTTATTTTTAAATTCTGAATATAAAGATATTGATTATGATAATTTATTTCATAGTGATAATGAAGAAGATTTATGTAAAATGATATTTTTAACTCCTGAAAAAATTTCTCAAAGCCAAAAAACTATGAATTTATTATATAAATTATATTCTGAAAAAATGCTTCTTAGATGTGTTATTGATGAATGTCATTGTGTTAGTCAATGGGGAAGAGAATTTAGACCTGATTATTTAAATTTAAAAATTATTAAAAAAAATTTCCCTAATTTACCTATTTTAGCTGTTACTGCTACTGCTCCTAATAAAATTAGAGAAGATGTTATTCATCAATTAAATATGAAAAATACTTTATTTTTTCGTTCTTCTTATAATAGAACTAATTTATTTATTGAAATTAGAAATAAAAAAAATTATAAAGATTTAACTTCACATATTGCAAATTTTATTAAAACTGAATATCCAAATTCATCAGGATTAATTTATTGTTCTTCTAAAAAAAATTGTGAAAAACTATCTTCAGAATTAAAGAAAAAATATAAAATAAATTGTGCTTTTTATCATGCTTCAATGGGAGAAAAAAGTAAAAATGAAATACAAGATAAATGGAAAAATGATCAAATAAATATAATTGTAGCAACAATTGCTTTTGGAATGGGAATAAATAAAGCTGATGTTAGATTTGTAATTCATCATTCAATTCCAAAAAGTTTTGAAGGATATTATCAAGAAATTGGAAGAGCTGGAAGAGATGGAAAATATTCTAAATGTATATTATATTATAGTAATTCTGATAGAAAAATATTAGAATTTTTATTAAGTAAAACTAATTTAAGAGGAGAAATGATTAGTGAGCAATTAAGAAAAACTACACAAATGATTGATTATTGTGAAGAATTATTTGAATGTAGAAGAGTTATTGCTTTAAATTATTTTGATGAAAAATTTAATTGTAAAGATTGTAATTTAATGTGTGATAATTGCCAAAAAGGTTTAGAATGTGAAGAAAAAAATTGTACTAATGAAGTTTTAATTATTTTAAATTTTTTAAATAATATTACTCAACAAAAAATCGATTTTACTATTTCTTATATGGTTGATTATTTATTTGGAAAAAATATTAAATGTAGAATACCAAAAAATGATAATAATAATGGAAAATTTAAAGGAAATAATATTAATGATATTAAAAAAATTGTAAGAAAATTAATTATTATGAAATATATTGATGAACATTTAGTTGTTAATGGGAATAATATTTATTCTAGAATTGAAATATCTAAAAAAGGTATTCAATATTATAATGTTAAAAAAGATGAAATTGATAATAAAAATTCTATATATAAAGAAAAAGATATTATTATTTCTTTTAAAAAGAAAAAACAAAAAGAAAAAAAAATAAAAAGTGAAAGTGAAGAATCAGATTCTGTTGATGAAAGTTTTTTAGAAGATAATAAAAATAATATAAATGATAAAAAGAAAAAAAGTTCTTTAATTAAAAATGAAAGTGAAAAAAATAGTATAAAAAATGATAAAAAGAAGAAGAAAAAAAATTTTATTGAAACTGATGAAGATTATGGTTTATGTTCAAGAGAACAATTTGAAAATTTATTAATAATTTTAAAAAAAGTAAGAGGTGAAATATTAATAAGAGAAAATGAAGAAATAAAGAAAAAAAATGAATCAAAAAATGAATATATAAAAACTTTAATGTTAGATGATATTTTTACTGAAAATGGATTAAAAGATTTATGTAGAAAATTACCAACAAAAAAAGAAGATTTAACTTCAGAAAAAATTTTTGGAGTTAGTAAAAAAATTTTAGGAAAATATGGAAAAGAATTTTTAGAAAGTATTATTAATTTTATTGAAAAAAATAATTTTGATGAAAAAAAAAAAAAAGATGCTGAAGAAGGAAAAAATATAATTTTAAAGCAAAAAGAAAAGGAAAAAGAAAAAAAAGATGAAAGTGATTTTGAATTTGATGTAAATGATTTTCAGTTTGAAGGATTAAATGATAGTAATTTTATTGAAAATAAAAATAAAAATTTGAATGATAATAGTGATGTTAATAATTTACTTTTAAATGAAAACAAAAAAAAATTAGAAGAGGAAAACAATCTTTTGGATTTAAATTTAGATGATTTAGATTTATTTTCAAATGATAATTCTAATTTAAATAATAATAAATCAATACCATCAAGTAATAAAAAAAATGAATCAAAAGAAGAATTTTTAATTCCAAATAATAATAATAAAAGTTCAATTAAAAAAAGTGAAGATAAATCAATTAAAAATAATTTATCTATAAGTAAAAAAAATAAAAATCTTCTTAGTTCAACTAAAGCTATTTCAAACAATGAAAATAATATTAATAATATAAATATAAATATAAATAATAATAATATAACACATTTTGATCCTTTAATTTATCAGAGAAAAAAAAGTAAAAAAGCAAATGGTTCAAAAAATTTAGATAATTGGTTATCAAATGGAAATTTAGATAATACAAACAAAAAAGAAAAAAAAATAAATTATAATAATTTAAATTCATTCTCATTTAAAGCAAAAGTAAGTAAAAATAATGAAGATGAAAATGATGATGAAGAATTAAGAGATATAATAAAATCATATAATTCAACTGAAAAAAAAATTTCTGAAAAAAATAAAGAATTACAAAATTTTAGAGAAGATGCAATTAAAATTGCAAAAGAATTTAGAGAAAATTCTAAAAGAAGATTAGAAGAAGAAGGATTTGAATCAAATAAAGAGAAAAAATATAAATCTCAAAAATCAGTTGATGCTAGGGTTAATTATTTTAAACAAAAAGCAATTTGGAATAAAATTAGAAAATATAGGAAAAATAAAAAAAAATAATTTTTTATTTAAATATTTTTTAATATTTTAAAATATAATTAATTCACATAATGTTTAAAAAATTATTTGGGAAAAAAAATTTCAATTTATTTTTTTTATTTTCTTTAATTCATTAATTAGATATATAAATTTAAATTATTTTTAAATTATTAAATGTCTTCTTTAAAAGATAAATTAAAAGGAATTATAGGAAAGCCTTTAGTTGGAGATGTAAATAATCAAAAAAGAAATAATTTAAATTCTAAAAGAAGTTCAAGTAAATTATTATATACTGAAATTAATGCAAATAATCAATCAAGGGGAGAAATTTTATCACAAATTAAAAATAAAATTAATGAATTTAAAAATAATAGAGAAAATTATAATAATTGTTTAAATGACTTTGAAGTTAGTAGAGAAGCATTAAAAAAATTTTATCCTTCTCATAATAATAATGAACAAAAAGATGTTAAAGAAAAGTTAAATAATAGTAATCAAATGAATAATGATATTTTTAATATCAATAATAAATTTACTTTTGGAAATTTAAAATTAGATGAAAATAATAATAAAAATATTGCAAATAATAATAATTTTGTATATACTCAAAATAATGATAATGAAGATAATGAAAGTTTTGAAATTAAAAGATATATAAATAAATCAAATTCAAAACCAAATATTTCATATTCTAATAATAATATTAATAATAATAATAATAATAATAATAATGATTATATTAATGACTATAATAATAAAGTTAATTATAGAAAAAAAGAAGATTTTTTAAATATTGATGTTAAAAATATTTTTAAAAACAAAAGTCCCAATGTAAATTTTGAATATAAATCGTCTAATTCTCTAAATTACAATAATGAACCAAAATCAACTAAAAATTTTAAAACATCAAGAGAATATATAAAATATAATTCATATAAAAATGAACCTTTTTCAAATTTCAATAATAAAAATAATTATGAAAATAATTCCCAAAATGAAAATCAAGAAAATAAAATAAAAAAACAAATAAATTTTTTTACTAAGCAATTCAATTCAAATGATGATAATTTAATTTTTAATTCAAATAATAACAATATGAATAATAATAATAACAATAATAATAATAATAATAATAATAATAAAAATAATAATAATAATAATAATAATTATAATAATAATAATAATAATAATAAAAATAATAATAATAACAATAATAATAATAATAATAATAATAATAATAATAATAATAATAATAATAATAATAATAATAATTATAATAATTATAATAATTATAATAATAATGATAATATTGATTTACATTTTAATAGATCAGAAAGAAGAAATAAATCCTATTCTTTTTTAGGAAGTAATACTTATCAAAATAAAAAACAAAAAGGAATTCCAAAAATTAGTTTATTAGAAATTAATTCTTTAAAACATCATATTTTAGAAATGACAAATGAAGACATTGAAAATTTACCAAATGAATATATAACAGAATTAAAAGAATTATCAAAAGCAATTAACTCGCTTTTTAAATAAAACTTTTTTTTCAAAAAAATAGATTTTAATTAAATAATTCCTATTAAATAATTAAAAAATTAAAAATAATTTCAAAAGAAAATTAATTATAAAAGTTCTATGTTCTCAAAATTATTCAATTCATTAAAAAATTCTTTTTTATAAATACTCATAAATATCATAATAATTCTCATTTAAAACTCAATTTAAGAAGTTATATAATGATAAAACATTATTAAAGTATAATATGTTGGAAATAGATTAATGAAAAATTGCTTTTTCTGAAATTTTTTTGATGAAAAATACTTATAACTGTAGTTTAAATTAAGATAAAACAATAATATTTTTTTTCAAATTACAACAAAAAAATAACAATAAAAAATATATTGAAAATAATTATGTTAACTAGGATAAGAATTATAATTATTTGGAAAAAAATTTAAAAATGATTTTTATATAAATAATTTGGATAAATCAGAAATAGAAAAAAGAAACACTATCAATAATCTTTTTTTCTTAAAATTTTTTTATAAAAGATAATTGTTTACAACTTATCTTTTTTGATATGTTTTAGTTAATTCTTGTTTTATATAAATTATTAATATAAGAAAAATGGATATTTATTTATAAAATACTTATATTTAGAAAATTTAAATGTTAAAAAATAAAACAGTTTGGAATTAATTAAAAAAAATTATTAAAATATACTTTTTTTAAATAAAGCATAAAAATAAATATCAGTTAATTATATTTTAATGGGGTGTGGTCAAACAAAAATTTTAGAAGATGGAAATAATGATCAATTAATATCAAGAAAAATTGAAATTCATTCAGATTTACCAGATTTACAAGAAAAAATATTAGAAGGTCATTTACAAGGAAATTTCAGAGATTGTTTAATAACAAATGAAAAAGAATTAGAAGAAAATTTAAAAACATTTATTCCAACACAAATAAAAGATGAAAATAATCCTGAACATTTTAAGCTTAATACTGCAGATGATATAATTACTGAAAGTATTGAATTTGATTTTGAAAAAAATGATGTTATTGCTCTTTCTGGATTTAATAAAATTATTAAAGTTGAAGAATATAAAGGAAATTATTTAGTTTTTCATGATGAAAATAGAGGAGATACTTCTAAATATATTGTTATTATTGTTAAAAAAATTAATGGTATTCCTCAAATTCAATTAGCCCAACCTATATAAAAATAAAATATAAATAATGTAACTTAATTGTTATAAAAAAAAATTTAAATAAATTGTTTATTATTTTTTGATATATATATTCAAAATAATTTTATTTATTTTTTATTTATTATTGTGAAATTTTATTTATTATATCATCTAAAAATGATATTACTAATAAATATTCTAATTCAATTGCAGTATTTTTATTTTGAGTTAAATAATTCGTCATTAAAATTGCATTATTTTGTTCAAAACAACCAATTTGTATAATTTTATTTTCATTGTCTAATTCACTTAAATCTAAAATTATATTATTTCCAACGTGAAATTTAATTATTAATCTTCTTAAAGGAATTTTTTTTAAAATTTTAATATTTGTAGGTGCTTTTGAATCTCCATTTAAATTTTCACCTAAATATAAAGTATCATTAGTTAAAAAAAGATAACAAGGTATTTTATTTGTTTTCTTATTTTGTTCAATAATATATTCACAAGCAGCTTTATCATCCCCTAAATCATAAATATTATATTCTTTTCCTAAAGAAAAAGTTCTACTTTGAACACTTAAAGGAAATTCTTTTGATTTAATTAATTCATTTCCTTTTCCAGTAATATATGTTATAATATCATATAAGTAATATATTATTATGAATTCATTTAAAACTTCATATTTATTTCTATTTGGTACTAAATATGTTGGATATTCATCAATATTTTCTGAATAAATTAATGGTACTAATAACCAAGGTAAAGTTATTAAATCATTTATTTTTTTTTGTTGATTTCTTGTATACATTTCAAATGCTTCTTTTGTATATTCAAAAGATAAATCTTTATAAACTTGTTTCTGAGATAATATTCTTTTTATTTCTACAATTTTTTGAATTGTTTTTTTTACTATTTTTGGAAAAAAATTTTTTTCTATTATTTCTTCACTTCCCTCTTTGTTTTCTTTTATATAAATAATATATTTTTTTATATTAGATAATATTATTTCATTTGTTGTTAATCTTGTTGAATTTGGTATTGTTAATAAATTAATTAAAACATCAAAGAGAATAAAATTAAATTTTGAATCATTATTATCTTTTTCACATTTTGAAAAGATATCACAAATATTTAAAATATTAATTTTTCCTTCTTTTTCTTCATCATTATTAATTAAATTAATATCAACTATTTTATTATTATTATTATTATGACTATCAGAATTATTATTTTTTTTTGAATATAAATCAAATATAATATAAAAAATTAAATTTAATAAAATAATAAAACAATCATCTTTTGAATAGCAAAAAATTTTAAAATTATCACTAATTTCATTTTTAATAGAATTATCTATTTTTATTATTTGAATATTATTTAAATAATTTTCCATAATATTTAAAGGATTAATTATTTCTTTAGTTCCATCAGCTAAATTCATTCCAGTTTCTTTTTTCATAAAATCAGAAATATTTTTCCAATTTTCATCATTAATATCAGCTGAATCAGTATTTTGTATCATAAAATCAATAGAACTCATTATTTTATTTGAATAATGTTCAAATTCTTTTGCTTCAATTATCAATTCAAAAATATCTTTTCTTATTAAATCACTAAATAAAATATATGATATTGAATCATAAATAACTTTATTTTTTATTGAATATAATAATAAAAGTAATATATAAAAACACATTAATGTAGAAATAGTTTCTAATTTTTTTGAAATTATAATTCTAAATGTTGGAAATATTATATCAGTGAAAAGAGTATTTATTAAAATAAAATTTATACTTTCAATCTTTAAACTTAATAAATCATTTATATAAAATAATAAATCAATTAAATCATCATGTAAATTTTTCAAATTTTTAACATTTTTATTATTTCCAATATCAATTTTAGCAATTAAAATAATAATATCTCTTAATTTAAAAACTAAATGAGGATAATAAACACAAAAAGGAAAAGCAGTTAAAAAATTTCTTAAATGAAATTCATCAATTTTAATAATTTGTAAAACAATATTTCTAACAACATTTCTAATCATAGCATTTTTAGAATTATAAAAAGATAATGCAGTTGTTAATAAAGGAAAATCATTAACTTCATAATTATAAAAATAAAAAATATTTTCTTTATTTAATTTTAAAGCTAAAGTTTTCATAAAATTAATTAAAAATTCAGTTAATTCATCTTCAGCATCAAATTTCATTGAAATAATTACATTAATTATTTTTGATGAATAAATTTCTTTTATAAAATTTGGATTTTCAATATTTGTAGTTAAAAAACAAATTGTTTTTAAAATTCCATATGAAATATCTCTATTATTTATTTCTATTAAACTTTTAAATAAATCTAAATAACTTAATTCATAAAATTTCTTAAAATATGATTCATTGTTTTTCTTATCTGCAATTAATAAATATCCTTGTATTTTTCCTAATAGTTCTATACATTGTTCAAAATATTTTTTTGCAAATTTTGAATCAACAAAATTAAATAAATATTCATAAAAAATTCCTAAATCATCGATATTCATATTACTTTCATCAGGCATGATTAAGGACATTTTATTTAATGAATTAAAGAGTCAAATTAGAATTTTAATATATTAAATTTTTTTTTAAAATAAATTTTCTATTTTTTTTATAAATATGAATATTAATAAAGACAAAAAAGATAATTCTAATGATTTTGAAGAAAGAAATAGTAATTTAAATAATGATGAAAAAGATAATTTAATTGAGGAAGATGATGATAGATTATCTTATACTTTAATAACTTTAGGATTAGAAAACTTAATTCATATTTTTGAAGAAAATAGTATTTCTTTCGTAGATTTATTACTTTTATCAAAAGAAGATTTAATTGAACTTCAACTTGAAATGTATCAAAGAAATAGGATTTTTCATTTTTCAAAATTATTTATGAAATATGCTAAAAATTATTCTATTAATGAAATAAGTGATTTTTTTACTTTTAATAGACAATTTATATTTAATTCTGCAATTTATGATAGAATTGCCTCTTTAAATAATGAAAATGAAGAAGAATATCAAAATACTGGAACTTTTTTTTATAATAATAATGATGATAATAATAATCAGAAACAAATTAGAAATATTAGTAATTTAAATCATAGTTTTAATGAAGATAATTCAATAAATATAAATAATAACAACATACCTAAAATTGAAATTTATTCTAAAAAAAAATTAATACAAAAAGACCAAAAAGAAAACAATACAAAAAGTTCATCTAATAAAAAAATTAGTAAAAAAAAACAAAAAATATCACAGAAAAAAAATCAAAAATCAAATTCAAATAAAAATATAAATATCAATGATGATAATTTAATCAATAATAATTATCAAAATATAAGATTTAATACAGATATTTCAAATGATAAAAATTATAAAAGTACAACAAATAAAAGATCAATGAAATCAAGAAAAGCTTTTCAAAAATATCTAGAAATTCAACAAGATGCAGATTTAATTTTAGAAAAATTAAATAAACAAAGAGAAGATAGTCAAATGAGGAAATTAAAATATCAAAATTTATTATATAAATCAAAAACTTCAAAAACAATTTCTTCAAATAAAAGAAATCATAAAAAATATAATATTTCAGATTTAAACAACAATGATGATGAAGAATCAAAAAATAATTATAAAAATCATTTTAATGAAGAAAATTATGAAGAAAATGAAATTGATATAAATGAAGAATATGAAAAAATGATTCATTTAATTGAAGAAATTGAAAAAAATTACTTAGATGAAAATATAATTGAATATTTAAATCAAATTAAATCTTTCATAAATGAAAAAGGTATTGAAATCACTTTAGAAGATATTGAAAAAATTATTATTGAATTAAATAAAATTATTCAGTTAATAAATAATCAAAAAGATTTAAAACAAGAAAATATTAATAATAATAATTATAACAATAAAAAAATGATAAATGATTTAAATGATAATTTAGAAGAAGAAATATATAATAAAGAAGGAAATTATTTTGATACGATAAATAATAATGTTGATGAAGTTGAAGAAGTTGAAGAAGAATACGAAAATGATTCAAATAATGAATCAATTAAGAGGAATAAATAAAATTTACTTTCTTCTTGATTTAATATATCTCTATTTTTTTTTAAAATAATTTATACAAATTATAATAGTATTATTTATATAAATATATATATAATTGATTATTTAATTAATCTTTTTTTTTAAATTCATCTATAAATTAATACGTCATTAAAAATAATTTCAGTTTTTGATATTTAAAATACAAACTAATAATCAAAAAAAAAACTAAAAAAAATCAAAAATGAAAATAACTCAAAAATTCACAATAATTTTATTCACTTCTATTATAATATTATCTTCCCAACAAAATTCTTTACAATGTAATCTAAAAAATTGTGGAAATTGTGAAAATTCAAAAATATGTTTACAATGTAAAGAAGGTTTTGATTTATTTCAAAATACATGTTATTCAACAAAATGTTCAATATATGGATATTGTAGTTTATGTAACGAATATGATTGTGTAAAATGTGAAAATGGATATAAATTATTATATGGAACATGTGATATAAAATTAAATTCAAGATTATTTATTCAAATATTATTTTGTGTTATTCCAAGTTTTGTTATTATTATTCTTATTTCAATATATTGTATTTGTAATAAAAAAAGAAAAGAAAATTTACATATTATAGGAGATAATATAATAAAACAAAAAAATCCAAAATGTGGAAGTTATATTATTATTAATTCAGAAAAAGATAATTTATCAAAATTTGAATATAATGATAATTCCAGTAATGTTCAAACAACCTGTTCTACAAATTATAATAAAGAATATAATATATTGAATAAAAATTTAGAAAATGAAAACAAAGATATAATAGAAAATGAAAAAAATGGAACTTGTGTAATTTGTCATAAAAAAATAATAAATTATATTTGTGATTGTGGTTGTAATTTATGTAAAGAACATTATAAAAAAATAAATGAAGGAGAAAATATAATATGTCCAATTCATCAAGTAAATTTAAAAAAAAATTTTTTTTTGGCATTAGAAAAAAAAAGTATGTTAAAAGGAAATGCTATTGAAAAATTAGGAGAGAAATTATGTCCTATTTGTAAAATAAATATTGCAGAACAGGGTTTTAATTGTGATTGTAATATGAAACTTTGTTTGAAATGTTATAACGAAAATGTTTATGTTTTTAAATATAATGCTTGTCCCAAATGTGGGAAAAAAAATTAGATAGGTTTTTTTATTATTTTTGTCTATTTCATGTAAATTATTTAGGAATAAATATTTGAAATATTTGGATTCTTTTTGGTAAAAGTTTTAATTATTTATAAATAATGTTTTGATATATTAGTTGATATCATTTATTATAAATGTTTAATTATTATAAAATATTTTTAAAATGGGGAAATTTATTTTTGATTTTTTTAAAGTATTTATAAAAATATGTTTTAATAAAATAAAAATTAATTATATTTATTTAATCTTTTTTTCTTCTTCTTTCTTTTCTTCTTCTTTTTTTTCTTCTTCTTTCTTTTCTTCTTCTTTCTTTTCTTCTTTCTTTTCTTCTTCTTTCTTTTCTTCTTCTTTCTTTTCTTCTTCTTTTTTTTCTTCTTCTTTTTTTTCTTCTTCTTTTTCTTCTTCTTTCTTTTCTTCTTCTTTCTTTTCTTCTTGTTTTTCTTCTTCTTCTTTTTTACTTTTTTCCAACTTCAATTCCTTAATTTTATTTTGTAACATTTTATTTTTTTGAACATAATCATCTAATTTTACTTTATTTTTTTCAA
>JAJJKW010000479.1:0-24021 GCA_023805745.1 Isotricha sp. YL-2021b | reverse complement strand
AATCCCCAATCCCCAAAAGTAATAAAACATAAAAATATTCAAAGACAAATAATATATAATTTATTAACCCAAATAAAAAAAAATCAATTTAATATATTAAATCATTAATTAAATGTTTTTTTAAATAAAATAAAAATAAATAACTATAAAAAAAAAATTTCTAATATATTAAAAGAATGGATGTAGTGAATACAATAGAAAATATAAAAGTAAAAATGAAAATGCAAATGAGAACACATAAAGGAATATATGGATTAAATGAAGTATTTTTTTATTTAGCAACTATAGATGGAAATGGAGAAGGAAGACTTCAAAAAATAAAATTAGATGAAGCATTTGGAAAATTAGGAATTTTTTTAACTTCTCAAGAACAATCTCAATTATGTAAATATATTGGAATAAATCCTGGAGAACAAGTTTCTTTAGAAAGATTTACAAATATTTTTAGAGATGAAGTTCCAATAAAATTAATTCAAAATGTAACGGATACTTTTGAAGTTATTAAAGGTGAAAGTGAAACTATTTCTCCTGAATATTTATGGAGTATTATTAATATTAATAAACATCCTTTAGTAAAAATTTTCCATAAAAAAGAAGAATATGCACAAAGAAAATTAGATTTAGCTATTAAATTTGTTATAATGGATAAACCTTTTATTGATTTAGCAGATTTTATTGAAATTCATAAAAATATGTTTTATACTATGCCTAAAGAAAATGTTAATTATTTTATTAAATATCTTCCTGAATTGTGGGGTATTAAAGTAAATGATTTTTAAATAATATTTAAAATTTTTTTTTAAATTTAAATTTATGTTTTGGAATTTATTGTTTTTTTTTAAGAATAATAAAAATTATTATAAAAGAATAGTATCATATTAATCATTCTTGTTTAATTTAAAAAGATTTTTTTAATAAATTTTAAACAATTTTTCCTAATTAAAATTCTTTTTATTTAAAATATTAAAAATATCTATTATAGAAATACCATTTTAAGTTTTAGATTTTCTATTTATAAATAGTATTTTTACTTTTTAAAATTTATTTATTTCTTGTTATTATCTTTTTACATATTCTAAAATTTTAACTTTATTTTAATAAATTTCAGATTAAAAATATTGATTATTTGATATATTTTCTTCTAGAGGAATTGTTGTCATATTAGATAATTTTTGAATAATTTTTGATTTAATTGATGTATTAAATTTAAGAGAATCTCTTTTATTATCTGATTTATTAAATAAATAATTAAATGAATTATATCCAGTATTTATATTTTTAAAATTTTTTACTTGATATTCATCACATTTTTTTTTTATTTTGTCTTTAATTTTTTCATTAATTTTATGAATTTCATAATCAGTTGAACTCATTCTATTTTTTAAAAATTTTGAAGAATAAGAACTTGATAAATGAAAAGGTTTTAGTATAGTTAATGGAGAAGGTGTGATTTTCATTGGAATATAATGTTTACTTCTTTCATAAATTTTTTCATTTCTTATTTTTTGCTTTTTTAAATTTTCTTTTTCCTTTTTAATTTTTTCAAGTTCAATTTCTTCACTTGATAAAATTTTCTTTTTTTTTCCTAAAAAATTTAACTTAAAAGGAAGAAAGTTAAATTTTTTATTTGAAGTAAAACATTTAAATTGAGTTAATTTTTGTTTAGGTGTTTTTATTTTATTTTTATTTAAATTTTCTTCTGAAATTTCTGGAAATTTAGGAGAATTATTTGAAATTTTTGAATTAGAAATTGAAATTTCATTTTTATCATTTGATTTAATATCAAAATTACTAACTGTAATTGAATTTAAAGGAATTTCAGGATCATCTAATTTACCAAAAGATAGAAAATTATTATTTGAAAATTGAAAAGTCTTTGGAGATTCAATGTTGTTAATTTCTAATTTATCCATTTATATTAATTTAATATTTAATTATGAAAAAAAATTATCAATTAAAATTTTAAAAAAAATCATTGAAAAAAAAAGAAATAAATAAATTATTAGAAAAATTATAAATTGAAAATTTATTTTCATCTTCTATATTTTATCTATTTTATAATTTAATATTTTTAATTGTCATTTTTTTTGTGGTTTAGTGGTTTTTTTCTTGTAAAGAAATTATTAAGTTAAATGAAATATTACATTAACTTTAATTAAGAATATATTTAATATTTCAAAAGATAAAAAATGGAAAATGAAAATACAAATACAAATTATAATATTGAAAATAATGAAATAATAGAAACAAATAAAAAATTAATAGAAGATAATTTAAATCAAACTGAAGAAAATAGTTTAAATTTAAAAAATAATATTGAAAATAAAACCCAAAATGAAGTATTAAATATAGATAATAATGAAATAAATACAAATAGTCAAAATAATCAAAATATATCAAATAATTCAATTGAGACTTATTTAAATGAAATAGAAATAGTTTCTAAAAATATGGATTCAGAATCTTATTGTACTGCTTTTAAAAATAGAATAGTACAAGATTTGAATAATCTTTTATTATTAAGTGTATCTCCTACAGAAACAAATTCTATTAAATCTATATTTTATTTTCTTTTTAAATATTTAAAAATTAGATTCAATTACTTAAAAACTTGGTCAAATGAAGAAATTGCATTTAATTTAAAAATCATTATCCCAAAAAATAGAATTTATATTTTAAATATTTCTTATCAGAATGATTTTCATTTAATAAATAATTTAAATATATTAGAACAAACTATTTTATATCCACTTCTTCAAGATGTATGTCCACAAATGACTAAAATTGAGAATTCATATAAACAATTAAAGAACATTTTTATTTTATATAAATATTTACTTGAATTTTTGTATCAAGAAAATTTTTTAAATAAATTTTATAATGAAATATTTACAAAAAGTGATATAGAAATAACTAATTTTTGTAGTTATTGTCTTTTTATTTCTTATATTTTTTATTATTATGATAAAGAATATTTACTTAAAGATAATTTATCTATTAAATATGTTCAATTAATGAATAAAAGATATGAAGAATTATTATTAAATGAAATAAAAGATAATAAAATGGAAATTGAGGCTTTCCTTTATAATAAAATTTATATTGATTTGAATATTATATCTCAAGTTTATTTAGATTTAAAAGATAAATATTTAGAGGATTTTAAAGTTTTATTTTCAAGAGATTTGGAATTGTCATATAAATTTTTAAAATCTAATAACTTGGAAACAAGAGTAAGTGGGATTTCTTTTTTATCAAATTTATGTACTCAAATTGATAATAACCAAATATTTTCTAGTTATGATAATTATCAAGAAATTATTCAATTAAAAAAAGAATGTTTCCTTAATTTTTTATTTAAAAATGATTTTTATAATTTAATTTTTGGGGAAAATATACATGAAGCAATATTATCAAGAGCTCCTCCTATTTTAGTTTTTCTTTATAAAAATAATAAATTATCTTCAGAAGATATTACAAATTTATGGAAATTTTACCAAGAAAAACATCAAAGTATAGGTGAAAGTATTCTTAAAGTTTTTAGTGAATTAATTCATGTTTTTTCAAATGAACATTCAAATTTTGTTTTGAAAATTATTTCAGATATGAATTATAAAGATATTAATGAACATACTTTAAAAATTTTAGAAAATTTTAATTTTACAAATGTTAGAAATGAAAATTTATTAAGGATTTTATTTAAATTTTCAAATGAAAATTCTTCTTATAATGGATTAGCTGTTAATGTAATTTTAAAATGTAGAAATTTATTATGTAACATTTTATTAAAAGATGAATATAGAAATGATTTAGTAAAATTTGTCAAAAAATGTATATATGGCATTGGATGTAATAATATAGTGAATACATATTTATCATTTTTAGATACATTATTAAAAAATATTAAATTTATTGATAAAAAAGAAATATATCAATCTTTTCATCAAAGTATTGAAGATTATAATAGTTTAATAAAATATTTAGATACTAAATTAACTTTAACATCAACAATATTATATTCATTAATAGATATAAAAAAGGAAATTTTATTTTTTTCCTCTGAAATTGATAATATACAAAAAAATATTATTAATAGGAAAAATGATGTAGAAAATATTTTAAATGTAAATGATATAATGAATGATTATGATGAACATAGATTTAATTTAGAAAATGAAAATCAAAAAATAAATGAAGAAGAACATAATCAAAATAATAATATAAATAATAACCAAAATCAACATAATAATTTAGATTTAACTCAAAGTACAGAAAAAACTTTAGAAGATAATATTCAACTTGATATTGATAATGAAAATATTGATATGAATGAAAATGAAAATTCATTTAGTTCAATTTCAACTGATATTTCAAATATTGAAAAAACTAAAAGAATTATTATTCAAAATTTTATTGATTCTTATCAAAAAGAATTACAATTAAAAAATTTTTCTTTAAAAGATAATTATGATTTCGTCTTTAGAAAACTTAAATTAAATTTCCAAGGGCAAAATTATTATTCTTTTATTTCTGTTTTATTATCATTTTTAAAAAGTTTAATATTTAGTTCTTCATTAACTTTAACTAAACAACAAATTGAATTTTTATATACTATTTTAGTTAAACAAAAAGTTGATGAAAATGAAGCAAATATTTTTTATAATTTTTTTTCTGAAATTATTAAATATCAATTTTTGTCTAAATCAAATTTTCTTTGTGAAGAGAATATTTGCTATTTATGTTTAGAATTATTTTATAAAGATGATACTTTATTAAATATAACTTATCCTGCTTTTGATTTAATTAAAAATTTTTTTATATATATAAATTCAATTCATAATAATATAATGTTTAATTCAAACAGTAATAGAATTATTTCAATTAATAGATTTGATTGTTTAAGTTCTTTTAAAACAATTTGGAGAATTTACTTATTAACTACAAATGAAAAAATTTCAGAAGAATCTTTATTATTATTAAATAATATTGTTTCAATAGTTTCAAAAAATATTGAAGACAGAAAAATATTGTTTAATGATATATTTAAAGAAATTTCAATTTATCATTCTTATGTTTTAAAAAATCCAGAATTTAAACTTATAATAAATAAATTATTAGGATTATTATTTACTTTAAACGGTACAAAATTAAATCCAATAAATGAAAATAATAATAATAATATTAATAATACGATATCACTTTTAATTAAGAATAATTATTTTACAAATGAAGGTAAAGAAAAAAAAATTGAAGTTTCAAAAAATATCCTTATAAGTGATTTAAAACAAAATATTATTGATAATGTAATTTGTCCAAATAATAATTCAAATTCTATTGTAGATATTGAGCAATTAAAAAAAACAATTTATCAAACTGGAATTATGCTTCAAAGTAAAGGAAAAATTTTAAAAGATAATTTTAAATTATTTGATTATAATTTAGAAGATAATTCTAAAATAATTGTATTTAAAGATGATCCAATTTTTAAAGGAGAGGAAATAAATGATATGATGATACAAAATGGATTAATGCAACTTAAAAATATTTTTGATTATATTGAAGATGAAATTTTAATTGAAGCTTTAAAAAAAAATAATGGAATAATAGATGATACAATAATATATTTAGCTGATGAAAATCAAACTCATATTGAAGATATTAGAAGAGAACTTGAAGATAGAAAAAAAAATAAATTTGATAATATTTTTGAAAATGAAAAAAAAGATACTTTAAATTTTAGTGAAGGAAATATAAATTTATTATTATCTTTATTGGATATAAATGATAAATCTATTAATTTTTTTGTCTGGAGATTATTTTCAGAAGTACAATTTCCTGATTCAATTTTAAAAGTGATTTTAACAAAAAATTATCATGAAATATTTGATAGTAAAAAAAAAAATAATCAATTATTACTTTTAATAAAGTTAATAAATAGTATTATTTTTAAAGATAATTATTATACATTAATAAACTTAGATTTAGAAAAAAGAAATGAATGGATTAATGATTTAATAAATAATAAAGAAAATATGAAAATTATTATTCATTTTATATCTTCAATTTTGGATAAAACGGAATCTCATTATGGAATTGAGTTAAATATTTTATTTATATTATTAAATTGGTTAAGTGAAATTATTTATAAAAGAATTGATTATATTTTAGATAATGATTTAAAAAAACAATTATCAGATATTATTTCTGAATTTTTTGAAAAAAAAGAAATTACTTTTAGTATTATAAATAATGATATTTCAAATAATTTTAACGAAATTTTAAAAGAAAATAAATTAGAGCAAATATTATGGAATTTAATAAATAAATTAGATGAAAAACTTAATAATAATAATGATGAATTAATAGAAAAAAATTTTATCACTTTATTTCATATTTTAATTTTATATTTAGGAATGAATTTAGATATGATAAATCCTCTTTTAATAAAAGAATACCATTCAAATCTAATCATTAATTTGTTATTTTCTTGTAAAAGAAAAAATATAAGAAAAAACGCTTATTACTTTTTTTATAGTATATTATATATATTACAGCAAATATCTTTTGAACAAGATAATATTATAAATGCAAAAAATTCAAGAGAAATCGTAGTGTTACATATTATCAATAATTACAAAAAATTATTTAATAATGATGTAGTCTATTCTGAATATTTTATTTTATTACTCGGTGATATAATTTCAAAATCTGAAGAATATTTAAAAGATAACTCTTTAATTGATTTTAAATATTTAACTCAATATGTAATTGAATCAATAGTTTCAATATCTGAATTAGATATTATTAATGAAGATAAAATAGAAAGTTATCTTCATTTATTAAAGTTTTTATGTCGAGAAGATATTATTAAAGAATGTTTAAAAGAAAATTTTGAAAATAAAAAAAATAATTTATTAGAAACTCTTTGTAATTGTTTATTTTCATTAAATTCATCAAATTCTTATAAAAATTTTTTATTCAAATATAAAAATAACAGTGTAAGAAATCATTCTTATGATTTATTATTATCATTTCAAAGAATGTCTCCAATATATTCTAAATTTATTCTTAATAAAGTAATGTCACAATTTAATAATTTTGAATTAAATGAAAATTATATAAATGAAATAGATATTCCTTTTAGAGATAAAGAAGATAAATTTATAGGATTAAGAAATTATGGTGCAACATGTTATTTAAATAGTCTTTTTCAACAATTTTTTATGAATCCTTCTTTTAATTATATATTATATAAATTTAAAATAGAAAAAGATAATTCAGAATTTTCAGTAATTTCAAATATGCAAATTGCATTTGAAAATTTAAGAGAATCATGGAAAAAATATTATACATTAATTAATTTTATAAAATCATTTAAATTTGCTTTTAATGGAGAACCAATTAATGTAAAAATTCAACAAGATTCAGATGAATTTTTAGCAATATTATGTGATGAAATAGAAAAAGAAGGAAAAAATTATAATATGGAAAATTGTTTAGAACAATCTTTTAAAGGTAAAATTTCAAATGAAATAATTTCTTTAGAAAAAGAATATCCTTATTATTCATGTACTGATGAACCTTTTGTAAAAATAACTTTAGATATAAAAGGTCATAGAACTTTAGAAGAAGCTCTTGATTATTTTATTAAAGAAGAAATTTTAGAAGGTGAAAATAAATATTTTGTAGATAAATATAATAAAAAAATATCAATTAGTAAAAGATGTTCTATTAAAAAAATGAGTAATACTGTTATTATTCATTTAAAAAGATTTGAATTTGATTATTATACATTTACTAATAATAAATTAAATGATTATTTACAATTTCCCAAAGAAATTAATTTTAAAAAATGGACAAAAGCATTTTTAAATTTAAATAAAAAAGATGAGTCAAAAATTACAGAAGAAGAAAAAGAAAATTTAATAGAAAATAAATTAGATTATCAATTAACTGGAATTTTAGTTCATTCAGGTTCTACTCTTGCTTCTGGTCATTATTATTCTTTTATAATGGATCAAGAAAGTGGAAAATGGTATAAATTTGATGATACAAAAATTACTAATTTTGATATTAATAATATTGAATATGAATGTTTTGGAGATGATAAAGAAAATAATAATAATCATAATAATTTAAATAATTTCTATAATTTCCAAAATTGTCATAATGCCTATTTATTATTTTATACCAGAAAAGAAAGCTTAAATTGTAAAAAATTTAAAGATGAAATTAAAGTCAATGAAGGTGTTATCAATAAAATGAAAAAAGAAAATGAAGATTTTTTGAAGATGAAAATATTTGTAAATAATGATTTTTTCAAATTTTATCAAAATTTAATAGAATATGAAGTTAAAATGGGAAATAAAGAATTATCAGAAAAATATGAAAATTATTTAAATAAAATAAAAATGGACCAAGAAGTGAAAGATTTGGTGGAATCAGTAATAAATTCAAATAAAGAAAATTCAAATGTAAATCTCCAACCAAAAAATATAAATGAAATATATTCCAAATGTAAAGAAGAAATAGAAATAAGAAACAATAAATCAGTAAATGAAAATAACTTTCCAGAACAAATAAAAAAATTAAATAATATTCCACAAATTCCACCAGAAATATTCTCTAAATTCTTACTTTATTATTATACAAATAATAATAATAATAAATAAAGTAATAAAATAAAAATATATATTAATATAAAATTTATATAAGTTTTCTAAAAAAAATATTAATAATTTTTATTAGATAAAAAATAAATATAATAATTATTTAAATTAAAAAGTATGAATAATATTCTTTCAATATTAGATTGTTGTAGTCATCCAAAAATAACAATAAATAATGAAGCAATAATAAATCATGTAACAACAAAAAAGATAACAGATAAACCAAATGCAAATAAATTATTTGAGAATAAAAATAATCAAAATAAATTAAATATAAAAGAAAATCCATTTGAAAATAATAATGAAACAAGAGCTTCAAATGAATTAATTTCTCCTCGTTTTATAGAAGATGGAAAAATAGAAAAAAGTTCAAAAATTTCAGGAAAGTCAAAAGATAATAATAAACAAATATTTTCTTCAATGATTTCTTTTTCAAATTTTCCAATTCAAATTTCACCTCCTACAGAAAAAGAAGAAAAAGAAAAAGGAATAATTGGTCCTAAATTATTATTATCTGGAGAATTATTTTTTGGAAAAGAAATTATAATAAGTTCTGAAGGAATGATAAATGGTTTAAGAAAAAAAAAAGATTGTCAAACTTTTTTTGGATTAAAAGATATAACTGATTATAGAGGAATTTGTTATAATGATTTTATTCTTAATTATTCAAATGAATTAAATGAAGAAAAGAATATGAAAAGAAAAGATTCTTCTTCTGGAAGAGTTTTTAATATTTCTTTTCAAAAAAAAACAAAAGAATTTAATCTTTATATGATACATGATTCAATGATAATTTATTATGAAATAAATGATTTTGTTTATTTTAATAATGATAGAGATTATTATTTATTATTAGGAAATATATTTATTACAATGATAACAAAAAAAATAGATAATTTAAAAGGAATTCAAATTGAAATAGAAAATGAAGAGAGTGAACCTCAAATTTTAAATTTTACTGAAAATGATTCCCCAATAACAATTGGAAGAACAAATTGTACAATAATAATACCAAAACCTTCAATTTCTAAAGTTCATGGTATTATTAAATTTTCAAAAGAATGTAATATGTTTTATTATAAAGATTTAGGAAGTACAAATGGTTCTACTTTATTAGTTAAAGAAGATGATAATTTAAAATTAAAAGGAGAAATGAATTTTAAATTAGAAAATATCCCATTTAAAATAAGGGAATTACCTTAATTATTAATGCTTAATTAAGTATAAATATAGTAGTGTAATATATTAAATAAAATATATATTAATTTGAATATAAATAATAAATATTTTTCCACATTTTATTTTATTAAGAATATTAGTTTTTTATTTAAAATAAATTTTAATAAAAAAATATTTTATACAAGAACTCCTCCACTTTCTTTATTTTCTTTATTATCTTTTTTATCTTCAGTTTTTTTAGCAGAATTTTCTCTAAGAATATCACCATATTTTTTTTCAAATTGAGTTAAAATATCTTCTTGTTGTTTCATAGATTTATTAACAACATCTAAAGTAGCTTTAATATTAGAAATTTCAACAGAAAGATCTTTTTTAACAGTAGCTAAATCTTTTTCAACTAAAACTCCTCCTATTTTTCTAAAACATCTTCTATTGTCTGTTAATTTTTCTATTGTTGATGCAACTAAACTAAATAATTTTAAATAAATATATTATATATTATATTTACTTATGCTCTACTAATTCTTGTTCTATTTCTAATGCTTTTTGAAAGAAAAGAGTATATTTTTGTTTAGTTTCATTATATTTTTGAATTATTTCTTTATTTGTTGGTTCTTTTGGAACTTCTTTTTGTTCTGGTGCAGACATTGATTTAATATCAATAATTTAAATAAATAATTTTAAAAACCAAAAAAAAAAAAAAAAAACCAAAAAAAAAATAAATAAAAAAACATTTTAATTTTTTTCCAAAAAGATAATTCAAAAGAAAAAATATTATTTAAACAACAGAATCTAAACTAGCATGAACTTTAGATCTTGATTCAGAGCAATTTAAAGAAGAATTTTTATACATTAAATTACCACATTCTTTAGTAAATCTAGTATTTTTAGGATACCATTTATCAGGTAATTCTAAATCATTAGGTTTCATTTTACCATAAGTTTCATTAGTAGTAATATATAAACTTTTTGGTTTTTCATGTCCATCATTTGGATAATGAAAATCTTCTGCTTTAAAAGGGAATTTTTTAGCAATAATTGCATTTTTATCATATTTATATTTTTCATTAACTTCATGATTTTGAGCTGATAAATCTGGATTCATCATTTTTTCCATTTGTTGTATTTGTCCTCTTCTTTTACTTTTATAACATTTTTCAAGATATTCTAATTTAATTGCATCTTCACGAAGTTGTTCAAATGTTTTTTCTCCGTCTACTAACCATCCTTTCCCATAATCTTCATATGTTGTGTGATATATTGCATTATCCATGATTTGAGGTTGCATTTTTTATTTTATAAAATTAGTTTTTTTTATTTTTTTATTTTTTTTTTAGATTAAAGAATATTAATATTTCTAACTTTTAATTTTTTTGTTTTTTTTTTGTTTTTTTTTATTATTAATAAATAAAAATATCACTATATATAAGGAATTAAAAATATAAAATATATGAAATTAATATATCTATATAAAACACTACTTAAATAATTAATTGTTATTTTTTTTTTTATTATGTGCTTGCTTACATTCTTTACAAATAAAATTTATTTTTTCTAAATCTTTTTCAGGAACATTTTTTAATTCTTCAACACATTTTGGATGAAACCATCCTCCAAAAGAACCAATACATTCATCTTCATATTGACAACATATCATAAATTCTCCAAAACATTTTTTCTTACAATAACAATAAATATTATCATCTTCATTATATTGTTTAATTACTTTTTCTCCATTTTTATCTGTTAAAATTTCCACTGTTACCATATTATTCAATATTATTTCTCTAAATTTATTCTCATTTGGAACTAAACTTAAATAAAATTCTTTTTTATTTATATTATCAAAATTTAATTTATTCCATGGAAAATCTTCACTTAAAGTTTCTTCATAATTTATTGTTATATAATCTATTTCTGGTAAAACACAATATTTTATTTCATTATTTTCTTTTTCTATTTTTAAATTTATTTTTTTAGAATTTGATATTTTAACACATAACTTTTGAAAAGCTTCTATAAATTTTTTATCAATTGGAGTTAATTGAACTTCTCTTACAAAAGGAACATTTTTTTTTTCAGATTCTGAATTATTTGTTGAAGTATTTGATTGATTTTTAATTTCAATTTGAATTAAATCTTTCATTTCTCCATTCATTTCTTTTAACAATTTATTATTTGGATGAATTTCAATTAAATTTTTTCCATATTCTCTTTCATAACTTTTATATAATCTACTTAAAAAATCAGAAAATTGTTTAATTTCAATAGCTTTACTCTTATAAATTTTTTTAAGTATTTTAACTAATTTTAAAGGAGGATGTTCAAAACAATAAAAATTATAATGTAAAACTTTTTTTTCATTTTCAATTTCTAAACAATAACCATTAATTCTAGCACATTCAGGATGACATCTAAAATTACATTGAGAATAATTACATTTAATAGTTGGACCGAAATATCTTTTATTACAAATATTACATAATTCACAAAATTGTTCAAATTTAATAGTATCAATTAATCTAATTCCACTTTTTTCATCAAAATCAGAAAAAAAAATAATAGGATTCCATAAAGCACAAGATAAATGAACCCAAACATTTTCAATATTTTGATATGAATCATAAGGAATAACACAGGTAGAATTTATTTTATTTATTTCAATTCCTTTTCTTAAATCTTTTAGTTTTTTAACAAAAACACAATCATTAGGTAAATTAGCTTGTTTCATAGCACCTCCTTTACAAGGACATAAAATACATTCTAAATTATGTGATATTTTTTTACTTTTAAATTTTCTACAAGAATCACAAATCCAATTTTCAACTGAATCTGTTAATATTCCATAACATGATTGATGAACTGTTACTGAGCATTCAACACATTCATATATTAATTGATTATCCTCTAAATCTCCATTATTACATATATTACAAACCCAATCTTCATTTTCTTTTGTTCTTTTTAATTCTGAAGGAAAATCAAATATTTTTTTATCTGATTTTTTCCTTATATTATTTCTTAATGTATGAGATGATAAATATGTACAAAATTTATTTATTTGGACTGATAATACTAATGATATATCTTTTAATAAGGAATATTCATTAAAATAAAATTTATGATTTTTCTTTTGGGAATCTAAGAAAGAAAAAAAATCGGTTTTATCTATAAATGAATTTTCCTTTTCAATATTTGATATATTCCTATAATTTAATTTTTGATATAAATTTCTTATTTTGTTTTTATTTATTTGTGAAATTTTCATTAATTCTTTTTGGACAAAAGATTCAATTTCATTTAATTTGATATTATTTAAATCATTCATAGAAGTGTTAATTAAATTATTATTGTTCCTATTTTTTTCATTCTCAACAATTTGATATAAATCTTCAATTAATTCTATTTTACTTTTTTCGAAACTATTCTTTTTAATATTTGTTGTTTCATTTTCACCTTTGAAAGAAGTAAAAATTCGAATAAGTTCATTTTCATTAATATCATATATTTTTTCTATATCTTTTGGAAAATAAATTGAAGAATAAAGAAACCAAAGTGAATCAGAAAAAATATGTTCTAAAATTTTTTGATTTTCTTTTAAAAATTTATCATCCCAGTCAAAGGAAAAAATATGTTTGTAAATCCAAGAAATATTTTCATACTCATTTTTTAACTCATTAGTTATCATTGGTCTAAAAATTGAATTATCAAATGGATTTGGAGAATAGTGCTTTTTACCTAAAAATGAAGAAAATAAAGTTTGAGCGAATTGCCTATTATCCATAAATTAATTTTTTAATATAAGTTAAATATTTAAGTTTATTATAATCCATTTTTATTTAAAATTTAAAATCTGTTTTTTAGAAAAGTTATCCTTTATGTCTTTGATTTATATTTTCTTTCTTTCTTATGTAGAATTATTTCTCAAAACTTTTATTTTGAATTTAGTTATTTTTCTAATTTAAAACAAATTATTTCAAGAAAAAATAAATATAATAATTGTTGAAATGATATTGGAATTATTTTTGTAAAAAAATTGAATCTTTTAAAGTTTATTTAATTATATTAATTTAAAAGAAATAACCTTTGTAAGTTTATAATTTGGTTTATAATTTGTTTTTTTTTATTTTTAAACAGAATTAGAATATAATACTTTCTAATATTTTAAATTAAATGGATAATAATTTTGATAAAAGCCAAAAATTAGGAAAAGATTTAAATGTAGCTGATGAAGTTTCTTTAAAAACAAAAATTTTTAACTTCTATTTTTTTGTATTAAGGAAAAAAGATATAAATATGTTTTTTTGTTCTTTATTATTAATTGTAGAAACTCTTCAATTAGTTTCTTATTCATTTTCAACTCCACATTTAAAAAGTTGGAAAATTTCAGATTCAAAAATGAAAAATATAAACTTAATAATTGGAGCATCAAGAGTAACTTCAATTTTAAAATATATTGATTTTGATTTATATATAATTATATTTTTTGCTTTATTAGCTTTTATTTTTGCTCATTCTTTATTTCTTGCAATGTTAATAAAATTTAATAAAACAACTTCGAAATTTTATCAAATTGGAATTATTTTTACAAGATATACTACAACTCCTTTAACAATTTTTTGTATTATTCCTATTAATGAATGGATATTATTACCATTTAAATGTGAAGATAAATATGTTGCAATAGTTAAAAAATCAATTAAATGTTGGAGTGGATTACATTATTTATATTCTTGTCTTAGTATTATTTTTACTTTAGGTTTTTATTGTCTTATTGTTATTAGTACTATATTTTATTTTAATCCTTTTAATACTAAAAAAGCTACTACTAAAATTAGCACTTCAAGTGATTCTTTTCTTTATTTTACTAAAGCTGCAATGGTTTTAAAATATATTTTTGTTAAAGATGAATATATTAGTATTGTTATTATGCTAGTTTTATCACTGTTTAATTTAAAGAAAGGGTTTGATGAACCTACTTATAATAATTATACATTAGAATGCTTTTTATCAATAAGAAATGCTTCTTTCTTTTGGACAAATTTTGTATTAATTATAAATAAATTAGCAGAAGATTCAAAAATAAATGGAACAATTTATTTATTAATTTTTGGATATCCTTTAATTGTATTTTTCAGTATAATATATTATAGAAAAAAAAGCGAATCTTTTGTTTATGCTTCTTCAAATTTTAATAATATTAATGAATATTTAACTAGAACAAAATATTTAATTAAATTAATTGATAATTATATTGATACTAATAGTAAAAATGGAGGTAAACCAAATAAAAGTAATACTGGAACAAAAAATGAAATATTATTAAAAGGAGTAATTACAATTCATGAAGAAACTTGTTTAAATGAAGAATGTCCTTTAAAAAAATTTTTAGATAATCAAAATAATTTCACAATTCAAAAAACAAGTTTACTTCATTATATTAATAATCATTTTACTTTAGGAATAAAAAAATTTCCAAATAGTAGATTATTATTAATGATATTTGTTCAATTTAATTATGAAAAAAAATATAATTTAAATGCTGCAAAAACATATTTAGCAAAATTAGAAAAACAAAAAAATTCTTTAACAGAAGATTATATTATTCATTGTATAAAACAAAATATTCAATCAGTAAATAAATTAAATGATATGAATGATGGAGGTGAAATGATTAAAGTAGAAGATACAATAGAACAAAAATATCAAAGATTAAAATTTTTAGTTGAAACTTCTACCAAATTATATGGTGAATTTTGGGGTATTTTAGCTGCTAATTTAACAAATAATTTAAATCTAAATAAACTTTTTGTTTTAGGAAATAAATTAAATAAATTTTTAAATGAAATAAATTCACTTTGGGAAAATGATTTAAAAAATAAAAAAATTGATTTAGAAAATCAATCAGTAGCACAATTATATGCATATTTTTTAAGAGAAATTTTAAGAAATAAAAAAAGAAGTGAAGAAATAACAAAAAAATTAAATGAAGAACAACATTATGAATCACGTAAAGTAGATGATGAAAAATTTGATATAAATAATTTAGATATATTATTAGAAAATCAAGATTATGTAATTTATTGTAGAACAAATGAAAAAGGAGATTGTAGTATAATTCAATGTTCAAATAGTATAATATATTTATTAGGATTTATTAAACAAGATTTAATAGGAAAAAATATAGAAGTTTTAATGCCTTCAATTTATATAGAAGAACATGCAAAAATGCTTTCAAACAGATTAAAATTAATGCATACTCAATTAACAACTCATAAAGATAATTATAGAAGTTCAGACAAAAAACAAGTATTTCTTTTACCAAAAACAAAAATAGGTTATTTAATTCCATTAAATGCAAGATTTACAATATATAATGATGATGATTTTTCAAATACTTATATTATAAAAAGTAAATTTGAAGCAAAAGATACAAAAACAGTATATGCATTTTATATTTTAACAAAAGATGATTTTACTGTTGATAGTATATCATCAAGCGCAATAAATTTAGGATTATCAATGGATTTACTTAAAAAATATGTAATTAATATGAATATTTTAGTAAGAAGTGAAAATAATAAAGAAGCAATAGTTTTAAGTGAAAGATATTCAGAATATGAAGAAGAACCAAGAAAAGTAACTTGGGTTTATCCTGATATAATTTATCCAAAAAATGATAATCAAAGAATTAAAGATGAAGATATAAATGAATTAATAAAAGAATCAACAACAAAAGAATTTTTATTATTAATATCAAAAATGAAATATAATGATGAAGAAACATTAGGTTATTGTTTTAGATTTACTCAAATTGATAATAAAAAAGGAAATGTAGATCCAAATGAATTTAAACCAAATTCAACAAAACATGTTTTATTTGATGTTTTAAGATTAAATTATATAAGAACAATTTTAGTAACTGAAAAAACAGATAATAATAAATTAATAGAAACAAATCTATTATATAATAATGAAAATATAAATGAAGAGAATGGAGAAGGAAACGATGAAAAAAATAGTATAAATAAAAGTGAAAAAAAGAAGAAAAATAAAGGAGAAGATGATGAGGAAGGGTCAAATGATGAAGAAAAGAAAAAAGAAATACAATTAACAAAAGAAAAAATATTAGAATTAAATGGTAAAAGATCAGAAGATATAAAAAATTTTATATTAACATTACCATTTTATGGTAATGAAATATCATTAGAAAAACATCGTCCAAATAAAGAAAGATACCCTGTTGGAAAAGGACAAGAACCAATAATAAAGATATCAATAAGTTCATTTGTAAAAAGAATAGAAGAAAAATTAAAAGCACATCCAGATTTAAGAAGAAAAATAGAAACAAAAAATTCAGATAATAATAATACAGAAACAAATACTTTAAATTCTCAACCATCAACTTCAATTTCTACAAATTTATCATTAACTGCAAGTGATAATACAAGCACTTCTTCTTTTGCAAATGAATTTTCAACAGATTCAAGCGCCGCTTTAAGTAATATATTTAATGAAAAAAGTGTAACATATATAACATTTTTTAGTTTAATAATATTTATATTTATTTGTGCTGTAATTTGTGTAGAATTTGCAATATCATTATCAACGATTTCTGATTCTCAACAAAGAATGGGATATATGGATAAAGCATTTACAATATTAAATACATTAGTCTATACTAAATTTTTTATTACAGAAGCAATTTTATCTCAAGATACAACAGATTATTTAAGTAAAGATGAAGATATGAGTGTTGAAGAATATGTTAAAGAAATGATGACAGAAATGGCAACTTATAGAGCAGAATTTTCAAATACTTATTCTTATTATTCTAATGCTACTGTTAAATTTTCTAAAGAATATAATTATTATATTTCTAATACTCAAGTTTCTATTATGACTCTTTCTAATGGAGAAA
Source organism: Isotricha sp. YL-2021b (assembly GCA_023805745.1). NCBI lineage: Eukaryota > Ciliophora > Litostomatea > Vestibuliferida > Isotrichidae > Isotricha > Isotricha sp. YL-2021b. The sequence goes on along the minus strand of JAJJKW010000479.1, from coordinate 6,252 downwards.
AAACTGTTGAAACTCAACCTTTTTCTATTGCTATGAGTAGAATTCCTACTTCTATTTATTATGTTTCTAGAGTTACTGATTATTATAAAAATATTAATATTGAAGATAGAAATGCTTATGAATTAATGATGAATTTATTAAATGATTATTTATTAGTTTGGAGAAATGTTACTGTTTTATTAGTCGATGATGTTAAACAACATGCTAAAATGAGTAGATTAGTTTTATTCTTTTTTATTTTATCCTTTTTTACTTCTATTATTTCTCTTCTTGTTTTATGGAAATTAATCACTAAATTCATTGATGATAGAGAAAAACCTATTGATTTATTTTTAACTATTAAAAAGAAAAAATTTGAAGAATTGAAAAATTCTTCTGAATCTTTTGTAAATAAATTATTAAATAAATTTTTTGGAAATGAAGAAAATGAAGAAGAATCAATGGTTGATTATTCTTCAACTATGAAACCTGATGATATAAATATTATAAAATTTAAAACTAAAAATGAATATAAACAATCTTTAAAATCTTCAAGTGAATATTTAATTAATTATGTTAAAATAGTAATTTTCTTTGTAATTCTTCAAGGATATATGACATTTAAATATGTATATAATACAAGTAATATGAAAAATATAAATAAATTTACAGATGTATTTAATGTAACACAATATTGTCAAAGTGATAATATTTTAAGTTTAGATGTTATTAAATCATTTTTATATAATTCTGAAATTCCAATATATAATCAAAATGAAACAGAAAATACTTTTTATTATACTTTCTTAACAATATCAGATACTTTTGAAAATTTATTCGTAGTTTCATATAATACAAGTTGTTTTCTTCATGGAAATTATATAAAACAATTATATAATTATTTAAATTTAGATATAACTTCAATAGCAACTAATGTAAATACTTCAACTTCTTCATCATCAATTCAAACTTATGATTCTTCAACTTATTTAGGAACTTTAGAAAATGGATTTAAATCAGTAATTGCAAGATATTTTGAATTAATTAGATATATTTGTGTAACTTATATTAATCCTGAAACTAGAGTTGATGAATTATGGAATTCACCTGAATTTAAAGAAATTAATAGTATTGCTAAAAATGTCATTCGACCTTGGTATAAAACCGTTATTGCTCTTATGAATAAAGAATTTGAAGATTTTATTGATAAAATTAAATTAGTTAATGTTTCTACTTTTATTGTTTTATTATGCTGTGTTATTTTATTATATTGTTTAGTTTGGAAAAGTTATGAAGAAAATTTAAAACAATTATTAAAAACTAGTGTAGATTTAATTAATTTAATTCCTGAAGAAATAAAATATCAAATTGTTCAAAAATTAAATGAAGAAGAAAATAAAAATGAATAAATATATTTTATTTTAAATGTTAAATTGGAAAATATTAAATATTTTAATTAAATTATATAAAAATTATGTTATATTAAATTTTATTTTTGTAATGAACAAATATAGTTTAATTTAAAAGTTAGAAATCATTTTAAATTTTTATTAAATTATATAAACATTTTTAAATTAAATTATAATTTTATTTGTATTTTAAAAATTTTTTTAAATAATGTTTTTTGAAGGAAAATACTCATAATTATCTTCAATTTCATTTATTCTTTTTCTTCTTTGTTTTTTATAAAAAATATATGTACTAAAACCTAATAAACAAAAAATAATAAAAATGAAAGAAAAAATAAAAAAATTTAAAAATGGAAATGGTTTGTTATAATCCATATATAATCCAATAAGTTTTTTATCTTGATCAAAAACAAATTGATATTTTTTAAGAAAAGGATAACCAACTTCAAATGTATCAATATAACTCATAAATAGAATTAGAAAAACATATTTATTTTCATGTTCAACAATTAAATCTTTATAAGTTAAAGAAAAATTCATTCCAAAAGGTTTTAAATAAAAACTAATTTCAGGGAAACTTTTAATATCAATACTTTTATTACATATATAATAATAATCAGGTGAAAAATAATATCCACTTAATTTTTTTTCACATTTTTTTTGATTTAAATATTCATGAAAAAAATTTTTATTTAAATAATTCTCTAAAATTGCAGTTGGTTTAATTATTCCAATTTCTAATTTTAATTTAACAACAAGATCATCTTCAATAGTTTTATTATTAATTAATAATTCATCAAAAAAAATTGACCAAGCAATACCTGAAGTTACTTTTTCAGTTTTAACATATTTAAAAGCTTCAGAATAAAATTTAGAATCATATTCTTCTGGTTTTTCTCCTATTATAATTTCTCCTTTAAAATCATCTATAAATTTAATAGTAAATACATATGAAGAAATTAAATTAAATTCTTTTAATTGTTCAATAAAATTTATTCCACGATATTCTTTTTCATCAATAATTTGTTCTCTTAATCCTAAACCTAAAAGTCCTGGATGCTTTATTCCTTCATTAAAAGCTATTTCTTCTACTAATAAACATTTAAAATCTTTCTTTATTTTACCTAATTTAAATAATTCTTGAGATTTTTTTGATTGTTTAAAATGAGAATATACTGTTTTTATTACTGTATCATTTAAAATTTTAAAAGTAGATGATTTTGAATAATTATATTTTTGATATTTTGTATTTACTTTACTACTTATAATAAGTAAAGGATATTGCTGTAATCTTATCATAAATTTAGTTGAATTTAAAGGAGAACCTAAATCAATTTTTGTTATTAAATTATTCCATTTTATTTCTTCCATATAATCATCTAATGTTACACTTTCATTTATTTCCTTTTCAAATTCTAAAATTACTCTTTTTAAAATAAAGAATTTGAAAAGAGAAATAAAAGTAATTAAATTGAAGCAATTCATAATATAATATATTATATTATTAATAATAACTTATTATTTAGATTTTGTCTTTTTTTATTCATATTAATTTAATTAAGAAATAAATAAATAAATAAAATAGAATAAAAAAAAATAAAATAAAATAATAAAAATTAAAATTAATTGCCAAAATATTTTAAAAATCTTAAAATAAAATTATTATTTCAAAATAATTAATCAATAATTAAAAAATAATAACTAGTGCCAATTTATGAAAATATAAAATTTATTTTAGAAATTCCTCAAAATCTAAATATTTATAATTTATCAAAAGAAGCATTAGAATTAGAACAAATAATTTCAATAAAATTTAGAAAACTATTTCAAAGAAAAGAAAAAAATTTGAAAAATATGAAAATAACAAGAAATTGTTTTTCAATTTTTGGCAATAAAAACAATATAGAAAATAAAGAAAATTCTTTTTCTACATTTTTTACAACAGAAAAATCATCAAAACATTATAAAGTAATATCAAATGAAGTATAAGGAAAAAATATTAGAAGACTTAAAATTTTTATCAAATAGAGAAGTATCTGAAAGATATGGAACATCAATAAGAAATTTTATAAGATGGAAATCAAAAGGATATAAAAGAAAATCAGGTTCAGGAAGAAGATTTTTAGGTCCTAATTTAAATTCAAAATTAATGAAATGGTATTATTCTGAAGATCCTAAATTAATTACAAGTAAAATTTTTAGAAATAAAGCTAAAGAATTATCAAATAATAAAAATTTTAAAGCTTTAATGGGATAACTTTAATGAAAAAAAAATAAAATTTAAAATTCAAAAATTATTAATTTTATTATATTTATGTATTTAATATAAATCATTAATTTAAATATATCATTAAATTTTATTCTAAGATTAAAAAAAAAAGAATTATATAATCTTTTTTAAACATTATTTTAATATTTTTAACTAATTTTAATAAATTTCTTTTATTTTTGAATTTTTTTTTTTAAATCAATTGCAACACCATACATTATTACTGTTATAAAAGATGAAATAATATAAATTAATAAAAAGGTAACAAAAATATAAAAAGAACATAAATTATATTTTGCAATACATTTTCCAGTCCAAGGACAATGATGATCATATTCTCTTACACAAACATTACATGTTATACAATGACTAATTTTACAAGTTTTAGGGAAAATTAGATTACATTCTTTACATTTTTGATATTGTTTTAATTCTTCTTTACTTGTAAATTTGTAATTTTTTGAAAAATATTCTTTTTTAGGAATTCCAGGATTAATTAAAGCAGTAAATAAATATGAACTTATGAAAATAAAATAACTTGCACTTTCCAAAATTTTAATAAAAACAAAATTATTTTCATATAAATTAAAATATATTAGAAAGTAAAATACAGTTGTCAAAGATAATAAAAAAAGAAGATATGAATCTTAAGCTAAAATGATAAATAAAATTTTACAATCTGGTCCAATTACAATTAATGGTGAGTTTCCTATATAAAATAAAGTAAGAGTATTTCCTAAATATAATGGTTTTTCTTTACTAAAAGGATTACCAAAAATTAAATCTTCTACTTCTTCTTTATTTTCTTTATTTGCTCTAATATAATTAAAATTTTTATCTGATTTATTTGATTTTGTTTCTTCTGATGTTAAAATTTTTGATGTCATTTCAATTTCTAAATTTTTATTTATATTTGAAGGTAATAAAGCATCGGGAGAAGGACTTAATGATACTTCATTTTCATTTTCTTCCATTTATAATTTCAATACTATTTTTATAAATTGTATTAATTATAAAATGAATAATAATGAAAATAAAAAAGGGAAATTAGTTTTTGAATTATTTCATGATTTAATTTTTGAATTTATGGGAGAAAAAATTGGATTAACAAATGATTATTCTTTTATGACAAAAAAAATAAATTATTTATTAAGAAATGAAAGAAATGAAAAAATACAAAAAGATTATTTAAGAATTAAAAATGCTTCTCTTAAAAAATTTGAACCTCATATAATATTTAAAAAAGATTATAAACCATTTATATTCTTTTATATTAATTCAAAAAGCAAAAAATTATTAAGTAAATTAGTGATTCCTTCAACTTATTTAAATGAAGGAGAAGAAATAAATCAGGAACTATTTGATTATTATTATAAATTATTTATAAAAAAATCTTTTGAAGAAAAACGAGATTTATTTAATGATTTTTTAATAAAGGGGAACAATTATAATTTATTGGATGAAAAAAAATTCAAAAAAATTAATAAATATATAAAGAATAATTTATATAATTTTAAAGCTGAAAAATTTAAATCAAATTATGAAAAATTTATCGAGAAAATAAAAAAAGAAAATCAATTTATAATAAATGATTAAAATGAAAATAAAATTAAATAATATTAATTTGAATAAAATTATCTAATTTATTTATAATATATTTATACTCCTTTTTCTTATTTAAATTTAATTTTGTTTTAAAAATGAAAAATTGTTTAAAATCAATCAAAAAATAAAATATCATTTTACTGAAAAATGAGAAAGCTTTTATATATAAAATTCAAATTTTTTTTTCATTTTTATTTTTATTACGTTCAAAAAATAATTATTATTATTAATTAGGAATAATAATTGTATTATGAATATTAATTATAAAATAATTATTATTGTTAAACAAAAAAAACATTAATAATTCAATATTTTACATTGTTTTATAAAAATGCAATTCTTACCTTTTTTTTCATTTTGAATAAGAGAAAATTAATTATAATATTAAGAGAAATTAATTGCCTACTCATGGCTTTCTAAAATTTTAAAAAATTCATTTATTTCTCTAAAAATTTTTTCAAAAAATTTAGTCTTTCATTTTTTTATTTTTTCATAAAATATAAAAAATAAATTTAATCAATCCAAAGTTATCACTAATTAATCTTTATCTCAATATATTTAATTCTTCAAAAATTCTTTATTAAAAGGTGATTGTTTTTTTAATTTCATGAAATAAAATTCTTTATTTCTTTCTTCTAAAATATCTTTACAATAATTCTTCATTAATCAATCTTAATGTATCAATCAAATATGTATTATAAGGCCTTAGTGATAAGATTTACTTAGATGAAAAATACAATTACATGTTATAAAAAAATATTTACAGAAATTTAAAATATTTTACATATGATTATGAAATTTACATATAAATTAAAAAAATAAATCTATATAATATAAAAAAAAGGATTAATATAAATAATGAAAGAAACTTATAGCAAAAATGATGAACATATATCTAATAATGAAGAATTTACAAATAAATGGAATATAGATATTCAAAAAGAACGAGAATACTGGGAAAATTATTTTATAATGTGTTTTATTTATATA
>JAJJKW010001890.1:0-24063 GCA_023805745.1 Isotricha sp. YL-2021b | reverse complement strand
TAATAATGTTACTAATATGGATTACATGTTCTGTGATTGTTCTTCTTTAACTTCTTTAAATTTATCTAATTTTAATAGTAATAATGTTACTTATATGGGTTCCATGTTCTCTGGTTGTTCTTCTTTAACTTCTTTAAATTTATCTAATTTTAATACTATTAATGTTACTGATATGAGTTGCATGTTCTGTGGTTGTTCTTTTTTAACTTCTTTAGACACAAATGATGATAAAATTCGAAATGAGGCATCGGATCTTTTAATCCGAAAATAGAAACCAGAATAAATGAATTGGGCTAAAGAAAATTTGATTGGCTAGCCACAATAAAAAATTCAAAGAATTATTTTTTAAATTATGAGATTTTTTCCCAATTTTTGGTTATTTACTATTATTAATAAAAATTTTCAAATTTTAAAGACAATATTATGTTTGAATTATTTTTAGAAAATTTTAATTCAAAAATTTTTTTTTAATTATTTAAAGGGAAACTTATTCAAATTATTTTTTTAAAAAATCTTAATTAAAAATGTTTAAATTATATATATTAGAAATAAGAAGAAAAATCTGAATATTGCCATTGAAAAAAAAAAAAAATTATACCTTTGAAAAAAATGAAAGAAAAAAAAACATAAAAAAGATTTCCCTCAAAAAAAAAATGAGAAAATAAAAAATATTTCATCTCTAAACTAAAAAAAAATGAAAATAATTTCATTCTAAAAACCAAATTTAAAAAAAATGAAAATCTTTTCATCCTTCAAAACAAAAAAAAAATAATATGGCATTTTAAAAAAAAATACAATAATCAAATTAACATTGACCTTCAAAAAATAAAAAACCAAAAAAAACATTGTCTTTCAATTATTTTTATATTTAATTCTCCTACAATCAGTTTTTATATTTTCTCTTTTATTAATATCAAAAATCAAAATAAAAAAATCTTTTAAAAAGGAAAAAAACTATGAAAGATAAAAAAAATTCAAATACAAAAGAAATTATATCGTTTTAAAACAATTAAAGAAAAAATACAAAATCACAATAAAATGCATAATCTAAAATGAAGAGAAAAAAAAAAAAATAATAAAAATTTTGAAAAATAATTTGTAAGAAAGGAATTCCATATTAATTAATTTAATATAAACCATAAAAATCAAGAAGGAAATATTAATTAAATAAAAAATAAAAAATTTATTTAAATAATGAAATACCAATATTTGAAACATTATATAATAATATTTTTTGAAAATTTTTTTATAATTATTACTATTTAATGTTTAAATAAAAAAATTTAAACTTTTACCACACATACAATAAAATTTATTATTATATTATTAATTTCCAATTTACTTAAATTTATAAATTTATAGAAAATTCTCGTCAAAAATTAATTGATAAAAATAAAGAAATTGAAATATATAAATTTTAATTCAAAATTATCATTTTTTATTTAGAGCTTTAAATTATATTTTATAAAGATTGTTTGCTCAATTGAAAAAGGAATTAAACAAGATTTTTCGAAGAAGTTAAAATTTTGAAAAAAAAATGAAATTAAAAAAAATTAATAGACTAATCAGCTCGATTTACTTTTTTACTTTATTAAGTAAACATTTAAAATTATGAAAAAAGAGTATTAAAATAATATTAATAATCAATAAAAAATATTAATAAATATAATTAACAAAATGATTCATTTTATTTTTATTTATGAATTGTTGCAAATATTGAAGATAATTTATATAATTTATTGCATGATAATTTTTATAATTTTTGAAATTGATTTAATTTTTTTGTTTAATTAAATAAATTATTAAAAATTATTTATTTTTTAAATCTCCTACTTCAAAATATAATCTTTTAATTAATATATAATTTCCTCCTCCATTTCCCCAATTATCAATTAAATCCATTTTAACCATTTGTGTATCAATATTAATATCAAAATATTGAAAATTTTCTTCTTTATTAAAAGGTTGACAAACAAAAGAAGAAAAAACTTTCCAATTATTATTATCATCCATCATCCTAATTTTAAAATTTTTTAAAGTACATTCAAAATCATGCAAAGTGATTTTAATTCTTTTTAAATAATATTTTTTACCTAAATTAATGATTTTTATTTCCTTCAGTTAAAAAATTAGGTCCATTTTCTTTTCCTAATAAAATATTAGTTCCATAATCATCATGATTTATTGATTGATTAATTACTTTCACTTCATTACTTATATAATGTAAATTAGTATATCTTGATAATTTCATATCATTTGATAAATTTTCTATTTTTATTGATATTAATTTTATTTCTTCTGATAAATCTAAAATATCTATTAATTTTATATATTCATTATATGATAAATCAAATAATGTTTTATTCTTCTGTTCTAATAAATCTGAATTTTGTTCTGGAGTTGATAAATTTTCTTCTGATATATTTTTTATTCTTTCTTCTATTTTTTTTATTTTTTCATCTATAATATTTTTTATATTTAATAAATTTTTTTTATGTTCATTATATTGTTCTATTAATGAATAATTTTCTGTGTTTATTGTTTTAGAATAAAATTCCGCTTTTTCTTTTAAATCATTAATAATTTCTATATTATGTTTTTTATGAAGTTTAAAACATTTTTGACATATAAATGTTTTATCATCAAAACAATAAAAGACAAAGGGAGTATTTGGATGATTTGAACATTTTGTGTTTGAAAAAATTTCATGATGAATTTCATTCATTTTTTTCATTTTTTAAATTTTTTATTTTATACATTTTCAAAAATTAAATTGTAAAAAAAAGAATGAATTTATTTGAAAAGTTACCTCCCAATATTAAAAATTTACTTAATAGATTAGAAAAAAATAATGATTATAATAACAATGACTTAATTCTTTCAAGATTTTATTCATTAAATTCAGAAGATGAAACTATAAATAAAATTTTTGATATATTAAAATATGATAGAAATTTAAAAAAATTTAATGAACCAATAAATATAAAAAATATAAAAAAAATTTTTTTAAAAGAATATTTACCAGAATATCCAAAGGAAGAATCTTATATTAATCCATCTCAAAGTTCTATTTCTTCTTTTAAAAAAGAATTAACTGATGATATAATATATAATAATTCCAATAAAAATATTATTCAAAAAATTAAAACTCCTCCTGATTTATTATATGATAATTTCAATTACTTACTTAGTAATAGTCTAAAAAATGATAATTTTAATTTAGGATTCATTAATAATTCCCAAAGAAGTAAAGAAGAAAATAATATAAATTTAAATAATAATTATAATAATAATAATAATTATAATAATTATAATAATAATAATAATAATGATAATAATGATAATAATAATAATAATAATAATAATAATGATAATAATGATAATAATGATAATAATAATAATAATAATAATAAAGAAATAGTAATTACCAATAAAAAATCTAATTTTTTATTAGAAAAAAAAAAAAAAAGAGAAAAAAAAGAACATTCAAAAATATTTAAACAAAAAAAAATAAAAACTCCAAAAATAAATTTTGGTTTAAAAGAAATATCAAGTAGAGTAATTGACATAATAAAAAGAGAAAATCAAACTAGTTATAAAGAAATTTCAGATGAAATTGTAAATAATATAAATCAAACAGGTTCAAAAGATGAAAAAAATATAAGAAGAAGAATTTACGATTCTTTAAATGTAATGAAAAGTATAAATTTATTTACAAAAGATAAAAAAACAAAAAAAATAATTAAGAATATCAAAAGTGAAAATGATGAAATAAAAATTGATTTTTTTGAAAATAATGAGAAAAATAATATTAATTCAGAGATAGAAAAAATTTCAAATGAACTTTTAGATAAAAAAGAAAAAATAAATAATTTATCAGAAGAATTAAAAAGTTTAAAATATATTATTGAAAGAAATAAAAAAATAAATAATTCAATAGAAGAAAATAAAAAAATTTATTGTCCTTTTTTAATTTTAGAATTTCCTTATTCTAAACAAGAAAATCATAGAAAAGACATTAAAATTTCTGTAAATGAAAATAATACAAAAATTCATATTGGATTTGATTCCGCTAATCAATTATATGGAGATTTAGAAGCTATTTCTAAAATAAAAAATAATATAAAAATATAAGTTTTAATAATATGATTATATTTTAGTAAAATTGAAATTTTATTTATTTGTTTAAAATAAATTAATTTTTATAATTTAAATTATATTTTTTAGTATTTATTTTATTTCACAAAAATAAAAACTTAAATATAATTTATTTTTTCTAATAATAATAATTAAAACACGTGTATTTATTTTTCATTTATTTGAATAATTATTCATATATCTTTCATTCAATAAAACAAAAAAAAAGAAAAAAAATTTATTTAAAAAAAAATGACAAATGAAAAAGAAGAAATAGAAATAACAGATTTTTTTAATATTTTCCAATCAGATTATAATAATACAGAACATTCAATAGAACAATATTATAAATTAAAAATAAAATCAAAAGAAAACTTATGTAATTTACTAAAAACAAATCCTGAAAAAGGAATATCTGAAAATGAAGAAGAAATAAATAAATGGCGCTTAGAAAAATATGGTAATAATAAAATTCCACCAGAAGAAAAATTAAGTATTATAAATTTTATTTTAGAATGTTTTGAAGATCAAACTTTACAAGTTTTACTTATTTCAGCAATAATATCTTTAACAATAGGTTTAATAAAAGATGGAATTAAAACAGGTTGGATTGAAGGAAGTGCAATTTTTTTTGCAATTTTTATTGTTTGTGGAATTTCTTCTTATTTGAATTATAATGAACAAAAAAAATTTCAGGAATTAAATCATGAAAATAAAATAAAAAATGTAATTGTGATTAGAGATGGAATAAAAAAAATAATTAATTATGAACATTTAATGGTTGGAGATATTTTAATTTTAAATATTGGAGATATTATAAATGTTGATGGATTATTTATTAATGATAAAAATAATATAAATAATTATATTTTAGTAGATGAAAGTTCTGCAAATGGAGAAAGTGATTTAGTAAAAAAAACAGAAGATTTTTCAATTGAAAAAAATAATAATAATAAAGAAATATATAATACTCCAATATTATTATCTGGAAGTAAAATAATTGATGGAAATGGAAAAATGATAGTTTGTGCAATTGGAATTAATAGTTTTATAGGAAGAAATAAACAATTATTAAAAACAGAAAGAACAAGAGAAGAAAATTTAACACCTTTAAAAAAACAATTAACAAATTTATCTAATTTAATAGGAAATTTTGGTTATATAAGTGGAATAATAATAGGAATATCAATAATATTAAAAGATATAATAACAAAATATATAAATAATAAAAATATATTTGATAAAGATAGTATAAATGTGATTATAAATGCATTTATATTATCAATAACAATTATTGTTGTTGCAATTCCAGAAGGACTTCCAATGGCAGTTGCTATTGCTTTAGCTTATTCTTTAGAAAAAATGAAAAATGAACATAATTTAGTTAAAAATTTAAATAGTAGTGAAACTATGGGAAATGTTAATAATATTTGTACTGATAAAACTGGAACTTTAACAAAAGGAATTATGGAAGTTGATAGTTTATATATTTTTAATCAAGATTTTACCATTGATTCTTTAAAACAGTTTAATCAAAATATTTTAGATAATATTTTTAATAATGTTTTTAATAATATTTTAGTTGTTGAAGGGGAAAATGAAAAAAAAGAAAAAATATTAAATGGAGATATGACTGAAAAAGCTCTTTATAATTTTCTTAAAAATTCTGGTTTTAATATTAATATTGAGAAAGATATAAAATATATTTTACCATTTAAATCTGAAAATAAATACATGGTTACAATTTGTAAAGATAATAAAAGTGATGATTATAATATTTATGTTAAAGGAGCTTATGAAGTAGTAAAAGATTTCATTACAAAAATAAGAAATATTAATAATGAGGAAGAAAACTTTGAAAAAAATGAAAATATAATATCAAATAAAATAAATGAATATACAAATGATTCAAAAAGAATAATAATATTTGCTTCGAAAAAAATATCTTCAAAAAATTTAGAAACAATAGAATTAAAATACAAAGAAAAAAATCAAATATTTTTCCAAGAATTTCTTTGTGAATTGACATTAGAATTAATAATAGGAATAAGAGACCCAATAAGAGAAGATGTTCCAGAAAGTATAAAAAAATGTAAAAAAGCAGGAATAACAATAAGAATGATAACAGGAGATAATATAAACACAGCATTATCAATATCAAAAGATTGTGGAATAATAACAGAAGAAGAAAAAGAAAAAGCAATAAGAATAAAAAATGAAATTTCAAAACTTTTATCAAACAAAAAAAGAAAAAATGAAAATAATAATAATAACAATAATCACAATAACAAAAATCATACATTTCCAAAAATAAAAATAGAAGATTTTGAAAGTCCAATAGCATTAGATGGAAATGAATTTAGAATATTAAGTGGAAATATATCAAAAACATATAATTCAAAAACAAAGAAAACAAAAATAATATTAAATGATAAAGAATTATTTTCAAAAACAATAGAAAAATTAAGAATAATATCAAGAGCAACACCAGAAGATAAATTTCTTTTAGTATTTGGTTTAAAGAAATTAAATAATATAATAGCAGTAACAGGAGATGGAACAAATGATGCTCAAGCATTAAAACAAAGTCATATAGGATTTTCAATGGGAATAAAAGGAACAGATATATCAAAAGAAGCATCAGATATAATATTATTAGATGATTCATTTTCTTCTATAATAACTGCTTTAAAATATGGAAGAAATGTATATGATTCTATAAGAAAATTTATTCAATTTCAATTAACTACTAATTTAGTTGCTGTTTTTATGAGTTTATTAGGTGGAATTATTTTAAATGATTCTCCTTTAAATTGTATTCAAATGCTTTGGGTTAATTTAATTATGGATTCTTTTGCTTCTCTTTCTTTAAGTACTGAAAGTCCTAATGATAAATTATTACAAAGAAAACCTTATAATTTAAATGAAAATTTATTAACTAAATTTATGATTTGGAATATTCTTTCTCAAGGAATTTTCCAAATTTTTATTCTATGCTTTATTTTATTTTATGGAGATTTTATTTTTCATGTTGAATCTGACAGAAATTTAAGTCATTTTGAATGGAATGAAAAAAATGGATTTCATTTTACTATTTTTTTTAATATTTTTGTTTTTATGCAAGTTTTTAATTCTATCAATGCAAGAAAATTAAAAAAAAATGAATCAGTCTTTGAAGGAATTTTTAATAATTATTATTATATTTTGGTTCAATCATTTATTGTTTTTGGACAAATTATGATAGTTACTTTTGGAGGAAGAGCTGTTAGAACTAAAAGATTAAATTTATATCAACATTTTCTTTGTATTTGTATTTCTAGTTTAACTTTAGTTTTTGGTTTTTTTGTTAAGAAAATTATGTGGAATGTTGATGATGATGATAATCAGAATAATAATATGAATGAAGAAAAAGAAAAGAAAGAATAATGTGTTATTATTATATATATTTTATAGATTAGAATTTTTCAATTTTCTAAATTACATTAATTTAATTTGTAAATTTAATTTTTTTATTTAAAGGAAATATAAAAATAATATTTGAAATAATAAATTAATAATATATGTTTATTTATATTTAATTTTTTCTTATTTTAAATTAGTTTTTAAAAATGGAATATTTAGAATGTAATGGAAGTACTTTTTTGAAGAATCAATATTATGATGATTTTTCTCAAAATGAAAGTGAATCAAAATTTTATAATGATAATAAGACAATTATAATGCCAAAAAAAATTTTAAAAACTATTGTAAAACCAATTAAAAAAAAAGAATTTAAAAACAATAATTATGAAAAAGAAAAAAAAGAATATATTATTATTGGAAGAAAAAGGAAAACATCATAAAAATAAAAATTAAATCTTTAATTATAATTTTAAAAATGACAAAATATCTTTAAAAACTTATTTTAAAATCTTTTATTATTTTGAAATTTGAACAAATCATTCTCAAAAATTATTCAATTTTTCTTTTCTTAAATAGTTTTTAAATTTAACAAAAAATATTACAAAAAAAGTTCCTCCTTAAATTTATTTTATCTCCCTAAAAAAATATAAAATATATTATTTATTTATAATTGTTATTATCAATTAATTAAGTCCATATTTTCCAATCATTAATGACAAAATAATAAATAAAGTCATTATTCCATATAAAATTATATAATTTATTAAATTTTCATAAAAAATAGCAAAATATTGCCAAAAAATTCCAAAGCAAAAAACCATTAAACTTGATATTAAATTTGATATATTTTTCATATTTTTTATTTTTTGTCCTTTTATTTCATTACTAAACACTTTAATATTATAATATCCTATAATTACAATATTACATTCATTTCTGAGTAAAATTGTAAAAAAAAGAAAATATAATAATATTTTGATTTGAATAATTTTCCAAGAATATAAAATATTAAAAAGTAATGTTGAAAAAATTAATAAATAAATAGTAGTTAAATAAGTTAAGTCTTTATATTGTTGATTTTTCACAGATTTGGACATTATAACTTTATTAATTGATGATAAAATCATTTGAAAAAAATGATAAAAAGACAAAATAAAAAATAAAGTAGTAGGTTTATCATTTGTTAAATTTTTCATTTTATAGCATTTAAAAATTAGTAAAATAATAGAAAAATGATTAATAAAATATAAAAAAGAATAAATAATAAGCAAATTAGAATATTTTGTTTTTTTTGAAGTAGATTCTTTACTTATAGAAACAACTCTATTCGTCATATTCGCAATATTATTATTTAAAGAATTATTAGGATTATGTTTGGGAGTATTATTTGAAAAATTAGTATTTGTATTAAAAGATAAATTCATTCCTAAATATTTTTTTTTCCCTGAATTTGTTGTTTGAGTTACTAAATCTTTTTTATTTCCTAATTTTTTAAAATTTCCAATTCCATTTGAAGAATTTATTAATTGATTATTTCCTCCTATTGTATTTGTCCTTACTTTTTTATTATTTCCATTATATGGATTCAAATTATTATTATTATTATTATTGTTATTATTATTATTATCTTTCATAATTATATTATTATTTGATGTATTCACCATTGAATTTAATTTATTATTTATATTAATTGAATTATCTATTGAATCTGAATTTAATCTTCTAAAATTTTTATTACTAACTGAACCATTATCTGTTGTTCTTTTTGGTATATTATTATTATTATTGTTATTATTAATACTAAAATTATTTAAAAATTGGAAATTTTCATTTATATTTTTTAACTTTTCTTTTGAATTATATAATATATTGTTTTGATAAAATAATTGGTCTTTATTTGAACTTTTTTCTCTTTCACTAAAATCAAGTTCATTTGGTTGATTAAAATATTTTCCATTTAATTTTTTATCTGATTTACATCTAAATTTGAACATATAAAGAATTAAAGTTAAAAAATTAATGAAGCAAAAGAAGAAAATAAGTAAATAATATTGTTTTTTAGAAATAAAAATACAAATAAAAAATAGAATAAATGAAACAAAATGTTGAATAAAAGTCATAGTTTGAATAACTTTTGAAATTTGAACCAAAGAAAATAATTCAAACATTGAATTTACAGTATATATATAGATATTATTAAACATACCAGATAATAATCTAATAAAAATTAAACTGTTAATATTTGATTCTTTTTTAGAAATAAAAAAACAAAAACAACAATTTGAAAAAGAAATTAAAAATAAAGAAATTGAAACTGAAATATGAATTCCAAAAATATGAGTAAATTTATTCCATAATTGAGAAAAAAGTCCTTTTGAAATTTCATAAATTGAAAAAAAACTAAAAATATATAAGATCAAAATAAAATTTAAAGAATCAAATGAAAACAAATAAAATATAATCCAAGGCTGAATATAAAGATAAGTTATAATATTTGTAGAAGATAATAAAAATAAAATAAAATATTTCAAAGGGGTTTTAAAAATTTCTGAAAAACCCATTTGATAAAAATTTATAAAAAAAATTATTTTAATTTAATAAATTAAATTTAATTTTAAAAAGATAATTCTTCATCAGGAAAAAAAACAATTAAATTATTTTTGTTTTTATCAAAAATTAGAAATTCATATCCTTCAAAATCCCATTTAATATAATAAGGTATAAAATCTAAAAAACAATTTCCAACATTTAATCCATTAATAGTAGAAAAAATATAAATATATTTATTTTCTGTTATTATAACTAATTGATTATTTGTAGGAGACCATTTAAAATCTTTTATATTATTTAAAAATATTAATAATGAATCAAAAATAATTTCTTTTCCTATTTTCCAAATAAATAATATTTTAGGATATAATTCATCTTTAAAAGCTATATATTTCGAATTAAAACTCCATTCTATTTTTTTTACTCCTAAATTATTTATTTTATATGAATTTAAATTTTCATTATTTTTTAAAATAGTTATTTTTGATTTTTTGTTTTTTCCTTTTTCTTCTTCTACTACTTCTTCTTTATAAAAATATTTAGCATTTCCTTTATAATTTTCAAAATTAATATCAATGAAATTCAAAAGTTTTATATTATATATTTTAATTGATTCTTCTTTAGTTCCAATTGCTAAAAATTCTTCATTTACAGATTTTTTAATAATTAAAACTTCTAAACTAAATTTACAGGGATTAATTTTTAAAATTAATTTACCACTTAAATTATATAAATAAAGTATATTTTCCATAAATCCCCTATCAAAAACTAATATATTTAAATCATGATTAATAAACATTATATTTTTAACTTTAAATGTATTTAAAGGAAAAAATTGTTCTAATTTAAAATCATCACTTTTATAAATTTGTAAAAATTCACCTTGCTTAAATAAATAAATAGGAATAGCAAAAAAATTTTTAGATGAAGAATAACAAATATTTCTTTCATCATTAAATAAAATATCTTTAACACTTAAAATAATTTTTGATGAAATTGAATAAAAATTCATTTTAATTAAATTTTCACTTATTGTTATTAAATATTTACTATTAATAAACCAAGTTGCAAATTCAATTCCATAAATTTCATCTATAATTTTTCCTTCCCAATTATTATTATCTAAATTTCTTATATGAATTATTGAAGTATTGTTTTCTTTAATTAAAAGAAGAGATGAATCATATGACCATTCAAAAAAAGAAATTTCATTTTCAAAATTAATTTCTTCAATTTTTTTCAATTTTTTCTTTTCATATAATATAATAGATTTATGAAATTGTAAAGCTAAATAATTATTATCATAAGAAAATTTTCCATTTCCACATATTTTAATACAATCAGTGAAATTCATTTAATTTAAATTTAAAAAAAATAAAAAAAATTAAATGGAAAAAAATTAATATAAAACATAAATCTAATAAAAAAAAAAATGGAAGAAATAGAGACAAATTCATCATTGAAGCAATCATTTTATTATATATTTCATTCTCCATTAGATAAAGTATATAATATATTTAGAACTCCAAACTTATTCATAAGTACTTTTTTTCAAAATATAAAAATAATATCAATGAAAAGAGAAACAACTTTAGATGATACAGGAAATGAAATATCAATAATATGGAATAATTCTTTAAATTTTAATTTTAGAGTTGATAATACAGTAAATTTACCTTATTTTAAATCTTTTACTCATAAAAGTTTAAATAATCCTCCTTCAACTTCAGATTTTATAAATACTTTTTCTTTTTTTTGGAATTCTACAGATAAAGTTACAATATTTAAATTTATTGGAACTCAAGATGATTCTGAACATAAAAATATTATTTGTGATTATATTATGGAAAATAAAGATTCAATGTGTTTATCAACTGAAAATTATTTAATGAAAACTGTAAATAATTTAGAAGAAAATGAAAGTATTTCTATTGATAAATCAATTGATGAAGTTTGGAAATTTGTGTCTGATATAAATAATCAAGTTTATTTTTATCCAAATAATAAAATTAAAATTAATATTTTAGATGATGAAAAATTTGAAATTGTTGATATAGAAAATAATACTGTAACAACTTTTAAAGTTTCTAAAATGGAAATGAATGATGATAAAAAACAATTTCAATGTGAATTAATTGATTCAAGTGTTTCTTTACCAAAACAAAAAGTTCTAATTTGTTTAGTTAGAATGGAAGAAAATCAATGTTTTGTTATTTTTAAACATATTATTTTAGAATATATTCCTTTTGATATTTTAATGAGTTATTCATCTACAAAAAAAAAAGTTTTAAGAAATATTAAAAGTCTTCTTGAAAAAAAACCTTACAAATTAGACAATGTTGAAAAAATATTTGAGCAATAAAAAAAGAGTAAATATAAAATTATAAGAAATATAAATATATAATTTTTATTTTTGATATACAATAAATTACTTATTAAAAAAAATAATTAAAAATAATTTTTAAAAAATAATACAATTTAAAAGATAAAAATCTAATAAAATGAATTTATTTTTTATTTAATTTTGCAAGAATTTGTAAAATTCTAATAAAAAGTTGAATTATATCGATATAAATATTTAAAGCAGCAAGAATATAATCATCAATATCATATCCATTTCCAATTTTACCATAAATTAATTGAGTATCATAAATTAAATATACTGAATAAACAAAAATTCCAAGAATTAATTCAAAAGAATAGAAAAAGGTTAAAGAAGTGAAAAAAGCACAGTAGAAAAATTGAATAAAATTACAAATTAAAATTAAAAGAAAACATTTTCCAATAGATAATTCATTTTTTGTTTTCAAAGCATAAATTGTTAAACATAAAGTTACAACCATAGTTAAACAAACAGCTAAAATAACAATTTCAGGATTTAAGAAAGCACAAATAAAAGAAACTAAATAACTTAAAGAAAAAGTATATGTAAATAATATAATATAATTATATGGTGTTGTTCTTAATAATTGATTTCCACAACAAGCATTAATAGCAACAACAAAAATAAATGCAATTTGAATGAAAAAATTGAAATTTATTAAAAATTTATTTGTAATAATAAATTCATTAAATGATTTAATGAAAGTTAAAGAACACATTAAAAATGTTATTGTTAATTGAGCTGAAAGAATTCCATAAACTTTTCTAATAAAATTTAATCTTATTGAATTTTCAATTTGTTGAGTTTCATTTGAAGGAATATTTAAATCATAATTATCTTTTATTGGGACATCTTTATTTTGAGAATCATCAATTGGATAAATAATTTCATTTTTATGTTCTATTTCATACTTTTGAGGTTCTTCTTCAACAAAATCTTTCATTTTTTATTTTTTATAATTATTATAAAATATATATTAATATTCCAAAAAAAAAGAAAAAAAAATTAAAATAAATTTTATAAAATAAATAAAAAAAACTTAATCATCATCATCATCATCAAACTCAAAAACTTTTCTACTTCCTTTAACATTATTATTAAGTATTTTATTATTATTATTATTCAAAGAATTTTTATTTCCTTGATTATTATTATTATCACTTTTATCAATTCTTAATTCTCTTCCATCTAATTTATAACCACTTTTATTTAAAGCATTATCAAAAGCTTCTTTAGTATAAAATTCAACATGAGCAAAACCTCTATTTTTTCCTTCTTTATTTTTAGCAATTCTAATATCTAAAATAGTACCACAATCATCAAAAAAATTTCTTAAAGAATCTTCATTACTTTTAAAAGATAAATTTCCAACAAAAACACAAAATTTTTCATCATTAGGATTATTTTCATTTTTTTTAAAATTTTTTTTTTCAATTTTTTGATTAGATAAACACATTTGAATTGGTCTTCCTTCTAATTCTAATTGACCTGAATTAAGAGCTTTTTCTGCAGAAGAAGGAGAATAAAATTTACAAAATCCAACTCCTTTTGAACGACCTGTTTCTTTATTATAAACTATTTTTGTTATTTCTACTTCTCCAAATTGAGAAAAAAATTCTTTTAATGATAATTCTGTTGTTGAATATGATAAATTTCTTATAAATATTTCTGGCCATGTTATTGAAGAATTATTTTTTTTTTCATTTTTTATTATTTCTTCCTTTTTTTTTATTTCTTTTTTATCTTTTTCTTCTTTTTCTTTTTCAGAATCTGAAGATTTTTCTTTTTCAGAATTTGAAAAACTTTCTTTTTCTTTTTTTTCTTTTGTTTTCTTTTTTTTTTTTGATTTTTCATTTTCTGATTCTTCTGAATTTTCATTTTTTAACTTTTTATTCTTCTTTTTTTTTATTTCTATTTCATTTTCTGATGATGAATTTTCTGATTCTATTTTTTCTTTTTTTTGATATTCTTTTTTTTTTCCTTTTTTTTCTTCTTCTGATTCAGAAGACAAATTTTTTTTTTCTTTTATATTTTCTATTTCTTCTTCTTCTTCTGATTCATCTTCATCCAATTTTTTATTATTAATTTTTTTATTTTCTTCTTCTTCTGATGATGATTCAATATTTTTTTTTATATTTTTCTTTATTTTCCCTTTTTTTTCATTTTCATTATTTTTTTGTTTTTTTATTGTTTTTGAATCTTTATTATTTTCTCTTTTTTTTTTTTTTGAAATTATTTCTTTTTCTTCTTCAGATTCACTTTCTTCTATTTTTTTCTTTTCTATTTTTTTTCCTGATTTTTTTATATTTACAACTTTTTCATCATCTGAATTTATATCAGATAATTCATCATCAAAGTTTTTTTTATTCTTACTCATAAAAATGAATGAATAAATAAATTTTAAAATAAAGATAAATAATTAAAAATTTAATAATTAATTATTTTATAATATTAAAACTTATTATTTTATTATGTATAGCAAAAATTTCTTCTAATAAAGAAGCTATATTTTCTAATTCATTATATTTTTCATTAAAATTATCTATATCAATTTGTAATGTAGGTAACTTTTCTGGTGCAATATATTTTAATTCTTTTTCATATAAAATATTAAAATCTTTTAAAAAATAATCTATTGCTTTATTAAATTCTAATATTGTTTTAAATAATTCCATTTCATCTTCTTTTGAAATTACATCATAATTTATATTTAAAGTATTTAATTTTTCTATTTTTCCATCAACTTTTTTTATTAATAATTTTGTTTGTTCTATATTATCTAAAAAATATTTTGAACTTATTTTATTATCTTTATTAATTATATTTCCATTTATTTCAGGAATAAATAATCTAATATCATCTTTAAACAATTCAATTTTATTTTTATCCATAAAAGTAATTAAAGCAATTGATTTATTCACTTCATTAAAGTCAATTTTACTATCTGATTTAATATTAATATATTTAATAGTAAAATTGATTAAATTTAATAAACATTTTTGATTATTAACATCTGTAGACAAACCTAAAATATTATCTTTTGTTTCATTTATTGCAAAAAATTTAAATAAAATTTGAAGACGAGAAATTTGTTCTTCATTATTAATAAATATTTTATTTATTAACTCACCTTCCATTTTATGAAATAACCATTCTATAGTATCTTTCCTTATTTGAGTAGGAGAAATTAAATTTTGCCAAAATAAGTTATTATCATTTGTAGTAAAAGGGTATTTTAAATATTCTAATTTTAATAAAATTTCTTCCATAATTTTAATTTAATTTAAAAATTAAATAATTAATTTAAACAAATATAAAAAATTATATAAAGAACTATCATTATATTATTTTTTTTATATAATGTCAAAAGTACAAAGAAGAACAACAAAAACTTATTCTGGAGTAGTTACAAAATTATTTATAGATGCATTAGATACAAATAAATTAAAATCATCAAATCATGTTAGGACAAATAGTAATACAAATTTATCAAAAGATAATAATAATAAATTATTTTATTTAGTTTGTCCAAAATGTAATATTTCAATTCCATATATGGAAAAATATTATATTGATTTTGACTCAAAAACTGAAATAGGACTTTCAATTTTTTGTGATAAATGTAAAAAAGAAAAACAAAATTCAAATTCAATGAATTTTCTTTTAAATAAATTTAATTCTAATCTTGACATTAATAAAATAAATTTTGTTAACTTTTGTCATATTCATGACACAAGACCATTATCATATTATTGTATAAGATGTAATACATTAATTTGTGATAAATGTTATGGAGAATTTCATAATCAACATAAAATTCAAACTCATAGTGAATACTTTAATTCTATAAATTTAAATTTACCTTTTCATTCAATGGAAAAATTAGAAAAATATTCTGCTGATTATTTAGATCGTCAATCAAAATATAGAAATGAAATTACAAGTAAAATAAGTAGAAAAATATTAGAATTAAATCAAATAAAAGTAAAAGTTGAAGAAGCTTTAGAAACAAATATAAAAATAAATAAAAATTTAATTAATTTAGTGAAACTTTTATATAACAATTATTTAAATAGTAGAAAAAATGTTGTAATATTAAATAATTTTTCTAAACTATGTCAATTTAATAATACAACTTTTTCAACAGAAGATTCTTCATCATCAATTTCATCAATTGAAGCATTATCATATTCATTAATGTCATATTTTGATACAAATTATATAATTCATCCTTATCATATTTTTCAAAATAATATATATAATTATAAAGGACATAGAAGTGGAATTTCTGCTTTAATTCAATTAAAATTAAATCCTAAAAAATATGTTGTTTCAGGTTCTTTAGATAAAACAATTAAAATTTGGGAAATTAAATCAAATTATAATTGTATTAAAACTTTAGAAGGACATGATAGAGCAATTAATTGTTTAGTTGAATTAAAAAATAAAAATTTATGTTCAGCTTCATCTGATTCAATGATATTTTTTTGGGATTTAAATACATATCAAATTATAACTAAATTAAATAGTCATAGAAGTTTTATTTTTGGTCTTTTAGAATTAAATGATGGTAGATTAATAAGTGGAAGTGATGATGAAAGAATAATAATTTGGAAAAATAATACATATGATATTTTAGGAAGTCATAATTTTGGAAATGGAGTTTTTAGTTTAATAGAAATAAAAAGTTATACAGAAAGAAAAAGAATTGCAGTTGGATTAGGAGATAGTTCAATTTGGTTATGTTATATAAATAATAAATATTATGATTCATTTGAAAAAATATGTTTAAAAGGACATAAAGGTTCAGTAAGAACTTTATTACAATTAATTGATGGAAGATTAGTTTCTGGTTCTAATGATAATGTTATTAAAATTTGGGATATTTCAGATTATAAAACTAATAAATGTTATTGTTTATATACTATTAATGATCATTATTTATATATTAATTATTTATATCAATTATTTGATGGAAGAATTATTAGTTGTTCTTTTGATGATACTATTAAACTTTTTAATCAAATTAGTTTTAAATGTTTAAATACTTTAACAGGACATAAAAGTGCTAATGCTGTTATTGAATTGGAAGATGGAAGAATTGCTTCAGGAAGTTCTGATTCTTATGTTTCTTTATGGTATTAATTATATTTATTTTTTTCTTTGTCTTTTATGTTATATTAAATTATTTCTATTTATTTTGTAAACTCATTTATTATATTTTTTTTTAATTTTTTTAACTCCTTAATATATTTAATATATATAATAAATAATATTCCATAATTAAATTCTTTATAATTTTGCTTGGTTTTTAAGCAAATAAATGTATATATTTACTAATATATAATAAGACAATGAATTATTGATAATAATCAAAACCTAAATTTAAAGCAGGGGAATTTAATCTTTGAATATATTCTTCTTCTTTCTCATCATCGAAATTAAAATCATGTTTCTCATTTCTTAAATCTAAATTAAAATTAGTATTAAAAACATTCATTGTAGGATCATCATTAAAATCTTTGATTCCTAAATAAGTATCAGCAAAATCTTTATAATCAAAAGAAAAACTCTCTTTCCTTATATTAATATAATTATTATTATTATTTTTATTCCGAGAATAAATTATTGGTATTTTATTTAAATATTCTCTTAATTTTTCAATAATATTAATTTCAGTTGAATTTTCCAAATTATAGTCATTTATAAAATTATCAATAACTGAATTTCCTTTTTCTTTAATAAATTGCTTAAATAAATCAATTGAACCATATTGACTAAATAACCAAAGAAAATATTTTGTATTAAACGATTTAAATTCATAATCTTTATATTTCATTGGAGGAAGTAAATTTGAAGTACAAAAATTTTTCCAAAATTCAATTTCAAAAGAGAATATCATATTATTTGGTTCTTTATGGAATTTTTCTTTGACAAAATTTCTAAATTTTCTAAAAATTTTTTTATCAATATTTTCTTTTTTTAAAAATTTCGGATTAAAAGTTTTTAAAAAAGGATCTGAATTTTTAAAACGTTCATTTTTAAAAGAAATTTTAGGGAAATAATCTCTTGAATATTTATTGAAATTAGAATAAGAATCATTTAAAAAATTATCATTCAAATTATTATTGATTTTATTATTATTATTAATATTATGAAAATCTGAAGTACTTATATCAGCAGTCATTAAATTATAACTAGAATTATTTTCTTCTGAATTTTTATTTTCAATATTATTATTATTATTATTATTATTATTATTATTATTATTTTCATTTTCAATTTCCATTTGAAAAGGACTATAAATTTCATTTTTTTGTTCTTCTTCAAAAAAGTTATTAATTGATTTATCTGTTATTTTAAAATTTTTTTCAATATGAAAGATTTTATTTTTTTCTTTAATATATTCAAAATAATCTTCTTCTAAATCATAAAAATCACTTTCACTGTCATTAAAAGAAACATTATTTAATAATTCATAGTTAATCCTTTCCATTTCATAATCATCTTTTTCATTTATTTTTCTTAAATTTGAAGATAAAGAAGAATCAATAAAATCTGATATAATATTTAGAATTATTTCGAAACAATTATTTAAATTATTTTCTAAATTAAAATCTTCTTTTTCTTCTTCTTTTTGACCAATATTTTTCTGGAATAAAAATTCATATTTTTTACAAATTGGAAAGAGAAATTTTTCAAAAATCAAATTAGCTTCTGTTTTTTTGTTAATTTTTTTTAATGCAAAAAACCAGCATTTATAAATATAAAAAAGAGTTTTTGGATAAACAAACATTAACTAAAAAAAGGTTAAAAACGTATATTTTACATTTGGAAAAGTTTGATAAATTAAATTAATAAGTCTAGCAAATTCACATTGATTAGCACAATAACGAACTAATTTGAGAAACATAATTCTTTCATTGTTTTTTTCTTTTGTTTCCATAAATTTTTCAACATGAATATTATTATTTATCTCTATTTCCATCATTTTTTTATATATTAATCTATTTTATTAAATCTAATATATATTTTTTTATTTAATTAATTAACATGCTATAGTTAAATCTTTTATTTTGTTTTAAAAATTTTTAATTACTTATTTTTAATATTCTTTAAATAAATTTAATAAAACTTATAAAATAATAAATGGTTGAATCAACTACAATTTTAGAAAATTCGAATTTAAAAAAAATGATAGAACAAGGAGAAGAAATAAAATTTTTACATGAAGAAATTGCTCATTTAAAAGAAGAAAATTTAAATTTAAGAACAGATAATAAAACTTTAAGATCAAATATTTATACTTTAAAAGCTCAAAATGCTTCAAATGCAGTTTCAGAAAAAGCTATGAAAGAAAAAGATGAATTTATCGAAAAATTATCAAATGATATTATTCTTCAACAAAAAGATTTTAATAATTATAAAACTTTACAAGAAGCAACTTTTGAAAAAGAAGTTAATCAAGTGAATTTACAACAAGAAAATTTAAAATATAAAATGGAAAATATTAGTAAAATTGAAAATTTAAATAATATTTTTTATTATAAGATTTTGGAATTAGAAGATATAATTAAGAAATTTTCAGAAGAAGAAAAAAAGAAATTAGATAATATGGAATTAAATCATCAAAATAAAATGGCAAAATTTAAGAAAAAAATGTTGGATTATTTAAAAGATGAACATGCAAATTTTGGTGCAATTTCAAATAAACAAAATGAATTAAATAATAAATTAAATGTTCTTCATGTTCAAGAATTAAAAAATGAATTAGAATATCAATCTAGAATAATAGAAGATTTATTAAAAGAAAGAGAAATTTTAAAAAGAAAAGTAGCAGATTTAACAAATGATGTTAAAATATATATGAATGTAACTAATTGTTTAGGACAAAAAAACAAAGAATTTCAAGATAAATTACATGAAATAAGTAAACCAATAAAATATAATAAATCTCAATCTCCAAATAATAATAATAATAATAATAATAATAGTAATAAAAATAATATTAATAATTTTAATATGAGTCATAATAATAATATTCATTCAAGTTCAACTCATTTATTAAGTAAAACTAGTTCTAGTCAAATTAATTTAAGTGATATTATTAAATTTAAACCAAGTCCAATTGTTGATATTAGAAATTACCATAAAAAAAAAAATTCTTTATCAAGTCAAATTCAACCAACAGATAAATATTTAATAACAAAAGAATTATTGAATAAAGAAAAAATAAAAGAAAATTATAGATTAAAATATGAAACAGCTCAATCGAAATTAGATTTTATAAATAAAAAATTTTCAAATATTTTAAAATTATATGATTCAGCTCTTGAAAAAATATATAATAATTATATTAATAAAAAAAATAAAAATATTTATTTAAATTTAGAAGATTTTACAGAATGTGATTTTGAAAAAATGAATCCAGAACAAAAATATGCAGTTTTAGTTCAAATGATAAATACAATTTTTCCAATTGTAAATAAAAATTCAATAGAAAGTGAATTATTAAATGAAAAAATACCAAAAATAAAAACTAAATATTATTTAGCAAATAATAATAGTAAAACAACAAATAATTTTTGTTATTCTAATTCTTCTTTAGGAGAAAATAGTACTTTTGTTTCTTCTACAATGGATAATTTTGGAAGAAATTCTGTTAAAGCTTTAAAAAAAATTAAAATGGAACCTTTAAGTGAATTATCTTATCGAAGAGCTAAAATATTACTTCAAGATAATCAAATTAGATTAAAAACTTTTTCTATTTTTGATTAAACAATTTGTAATTAAATTTTTAATTTTGTTTTTTATCTGGAAAATTAATAAGTATAATTATTCAAATTAATGTTTGATTTTTAATTTTTTTTTATTAATAATTAAAATATGAAAAAAGGAAATACAATAAAGACAAATACAAGTATAAAAGAACCACCATCAGTTATTACAAATAATACAACAAAAGTAGAAATTAATAGAATTTCAAATCAATTTAATGAAATAAAAAATTATCAAGAACATTTAGAAGAATTAATTCATAATGAACAAATTCAAAGACAAAATATAGATAAAAAAACTAGTTTAATGAATGAAAATTTTAATTCTGAGATTAATAATATGAAAAGAGTTATTTCTGAATTAAGTAAAACTGTATTTGATAATTTAGAAAATATTAAAAATGATATTTTAAAAGATGTTAAAAATAATAGTGAAGCTTTTTTAAATTCTTTTCATTCTTCGATGAAGAATTTAGAAGGTTTTGATAGACAAAGTAATATTAACAATAATAAAAATTTTAAATTAAATGAAATTGAAAATAAATTAATTGTTCTTGAACAAGTAACAGGAAATCAATTTACAAAACTTAAAAATGAAATAAAAGAAAATACAAGTTTTATAAATTCTCTTCAATCTCAATTAAATCAAAATAATCAAATTTTAACAAATGATATAAAAGATATAAAAGAAGATATCATTTTTTTAAAAAATGAAATAGAAAAATTAAAAGCAAATAAATTAACTTACAATAATGATATATTAAAAATAAATAGAGATATAAATAAATTAAATGAAAAAAGTGAAAAAGTTTCTCACAATATGGATTTATTAATAAATGATGTTCAAAGTAAGATGAAACATTTTGAACATATAAATAATATATTAAACAATGATTTTATTTCTATTAAAAACGATATAAATAGTCAAGTAGAAGAATTAATGTTAAATTCAAATAAAAATTTTTTAAAATTACAAAATGATTCTATAAATGAAATTAATGATATAAAAAATGAAATGGAAAAATTTCAAATGAACATAATTCAAGAAAATCAAAAATTTATAAATTATAATCAAGATCAATTAAAAAATCAAAGTAGTAATATTAAACAATTATTTGAATATACAAATGATGATATTGATGTGTTAAAGAAAAAATCAGAAACATTAGAAAATGTAATAAGAAATTTAAGAAATGAAATGGAAAATAATATTAACAATGTCGAAGCTTATTTAAGTGAAAAATGTGATGAATTATTTAAAAATTTTAATCAACAAGAAAGAATGATTAACTGTTAAAACAATTTATTTTATCTAAATAATTATTTAAAATTACTTTTTTTATAGTTTAAATAAAAAAAAATAATTTAAATAATATAAATAAAGAGTTTTCCACGAATACAAATTTTTTTATTATTACTAATAATAATGACACCTGAAACAAGATTATTTGAATTTGATGCAAATGAAACATTAGAAAATGAAGAAAATAATAAAATAATAGTAACACAAATAAAAGATTATTTTGCTAGATTACAATTTCCAAAATATAATATTGATGTTGAAGCAAGAATAGGAAAAAATGGATTAACAAAAGATCATCATGAAGGAAGTTACCAAACTCCAATAGGAAAATTTAAATTTGGATTATCATTTGGATTAAAAGAATATAAAGAATTAAATAAAGATTTAAAATATCAAATAATAAATGAAGATTTATATTGGGTAAGTGATAGTAAATCAAAATATTATAATAAATTAGTAAATATAAAAGAAGTAGAAGAAGGAAGTTTTAATATAAAAGAAAGTGAACATTTAATTGATTATCAAATTGAATATGAATTTGGTATTGAAATTAAATGTAATCCTTTAAATATTCCTTATATTGGAAGTGCTATTTTTTTACATATTATGGGAAAAAAAAAAGGTTATACTGGAGGATGTGTTGCTGTTGAAAGAGATGTTATGATGAAATTATTGAAAGTTATTAATAAAGATACTATTATTGAAATTAAAGAATAATTTTTTTAGTTTTTAAATTAAAATAAAGAAAATTTATATAAATCTTCTTCTTCCTTTAATTTTATTAATGTATTTCTTTCTCTAATATTTATACTATTTCTAATCGGAAATTTACTTATTGTTGAATTAGAATAAAAATCTTTATTTAAATTATTATTTCTATAACTTGGTGAAAAAATTCCTTTTTTAAATTGAGATGAATTTGTAAAATTACTTGTTATTTTTGGTTTTATCATTGGAGTATTTAAATATACTCTTTTATTATTTTGAAAATAATTTGATTTTAAATAATCTAAATTTTTTTTAAATTTTTTTTTTAATTTATCGTTATTTCCAATGATTGATATACTAGACAATAAAGTTTTACTATTATTTCTTTTGAACTTATTTCTTTCATTTGTAGAGAAATCTAAAGAAGAATATTTATCATTATTAAAATTAAATTCATTTGATTTATTAAAATTTAAATCTATAATAAAATAATATAATAAAAGAATTACCAATAGGTTTTAAAAAATCAAAATATTTATCTCTTTTAAGATTCCCATAATTATTACTTCCAACATTTTTATAAACACTTATATCATCATCTTTATCAAATTTAACTCCATTAAAAATCTAAAAGTGAAAAATCCTATAAAAAAAGAAAAAAAATACATCAAATAATTTTTTTTTAAATCCTTCATTATTCATTTAAAAAAAATAAATTAGTGAATTAAATATAATAAAAAAAAATCTTTGAAAAAAATAAGTAACTGTAAGATGGCAGAAGAGGAGGACATAGAATTAACTCG